>CM051015.1:3313326-3318326 GCA_027704905.1 Muraenolepis orangiensis | reverse complement strand
TGTTAAGCTTACGACAAACACAAATCCACTCTGATAACAAAGATGGGTTGTGGAGTGATACCAGGGTACTTCCTTTCGTGTGTGTCTTGCCTTGTGTCTCACAAAGTGAGGCGAAACAGCCTCTATTCGTAAATTCCTCTCACCTTGAACTCCTGCGTGATGAGAGGATGTTCGTACGCCTTGTGGCTGCATGATGCAGACCATGGCAACACGCAATAACATTTAACTATCTCATGAAACGGATGACACATCTGACATTTAGTGAACAGGCAGCTGTCACCTTGCATGCGTGCGTGCGTGCATGCATGCATGTATGCGTGTGTGCGTGTGTGTGTGTGTGGGTGCGTGGGTGCATGTGTGCGTGCATGACAGCGGCGAAGCCAGTGGTTGAAACAGGTTTGCCTCCCTCAGCGGTGTGTGGAAGAACCGGCGTGTGGTTCGCCGATGCCTTTTCACCGCATGTGAAGGAGTTTTAAGAGCAAGCGGGGTGTAGCGCGTCTCTGCATGTGGCCGGGATCTGATCACAAGAGTAGACTTCATCCAGCTCCACACCGCATGAGACTTGATGTGGCCTAGCATGAAGGCAACCGGTGGGAACTGGGGCTCCCTGCAAGGAGGAGAGAGATAGGAGAGAGAAAGAGAGAGAGAGAGAGAGGGAGGAAGATGGAAGGAGAGAGAGAGAGAAAGAGAGAGAGTGTGGGGGAGTGAGAGAGAGAGGAAGAGAGGAAGAGAGAGAGAGAGAGAGAGAGAGCTGATGTTCAAAGAGCTTGAATGATTACCTTTGGCAGATGCACACACACACATTCTGTAGATACTCACTGATTGCGTGTTAATGTCATAAAACATTATCTGTAGGTGAAATTAGACCGGTCATGTGATTAAATATGAGTCTTGACATTGACAGCTGTGTGTGTGTGTGTGTGTGTGTGTGTGTGTGTGTGTGTGTGTGTGTGTGTGTGTGTGTGTGTTTGTGTGTCAGACATTTTCCCGGAACCAACCTTATCTTTCATCTGAAATTTAATTACGCACAGCACATGGTAATTCATCTCTGAGTGTGCGTGTATGTGTGTGTGTTTGTCCGTGTGTGTGTGGTGTGTGTGTGTGTGTGTGTGTGTGTGTGCGCATATGTGTGTGTTCACATATGCATGTTTGTATGTGCTTATGCATGTGTGTGTGTGTGTGTGCATTTGGGTGTGTGTGCGTGTGTTTGTGTATGTATGTGTCTGTCGATGTACGTGGGTGTGTGTGTGTTATATGTGTGTGTGTGTGTGTGTGTGTGTGTGTGCATGCATGCATGTGTGCGTGCGTGTGTGGTCATGCATGCTGTGTGTGTGTGTGTGTGTGTGTGTGTGTGTGTGTGTGTGTGTGCATGCATGTGTGTGTGCGTGTGTGGTCATGCATGCTTGTGTGTGTGTGTGTGTATGGTCATGCATGCGTGTGTGTGTGTTCACGTATCTGTGTGTGTGTGTGTGTACTTATGCATGTGTGTGTGTATGTGTGTGTGTGGTCATGCATGCTTGTGTGTGTGTGTGTGTTTGTGCGTGTGTGTATGTATGTGTCTGTCCATGTGTGTGTGTGTGTGTGTGTGTGTGTGTGTGTGTGTGTGTGTGTGTGTGTGTGCGTGCGTGCGTGCGTGTGTGTGTGTGTGCATGCATGTGTGTGTGCGTGTGTGGTCATGCATGCTTGTGTGTGTGTGTGTGTGTGTGTGTATGGTCATGCATGCTTGTGTGTGTGTTCACGTATGTGTGTGTGTGTGTGTGTACTTATGCATGTGTGTGTGTATGTGTGTGTGTGGTCATGCATGCTTGTGTGTGTGTGTGTGTTTGCGTGCGTGTGTGTATGTATGTGTCTGTCCATGTATGTGTGGTGTGTGTGTGTGTGTGTGTGTGTGTGTGTGGTGGTGCGTGGCCGTGTTGTCATGGATGAGTACATGTCACCCAGTGAATGACAGATGAAGCCTCCCGCCTGTAGCGCTCATGGTAATTAGTTGTTCATCAGTCAGAAAGTGGTTTTATTGCGGTTTTCCACCGGAGCACGGCGACAGCAGAGAGACGCTGCAGAGGCAGTAGAGAAGCGGTCCGGGAAGACGTGATCACAGCACGGCCTTTCCATCATTCGCTTCATGTCAGCACAATATATGCTCTAAACTGAGATTCTATTTTGTGTGGACTTTTATCAGCTGGCGGTTGCCTAATCTCCCTCATTGGGCCGGGCAGCAGCTGGCCCCACAACGCACACCCGCCTCTGGACTAGCGGATCCTACTCTGTGTCCACATTACATCTCGCTATTTGATTCTATTAATTTCTCTCACTGATTTTATTGCCTTTAATGAACCGCTGTGCTGTGGAGCTTCCGTCCTGTTGCGCGCTTCCTTTATTAAGCGCAGCAACCTGCTGCTGCTGGCACCTGGAGACGCAATCTGGAACAAAAACCAAGACCACCCCGCGACCCCAAGTCCTTTCACTACCGATCATCGTATTCGCTGTTCAAACCTTTTAAACACCGAATACCATTATTTACTGGTCTGTTGCCATAAAGGAATTCATGGGCACGTTATTCGTTATGAACGACGACCGGTGAATTTAAGGATGTAACTTAAGGGTCAGGGAGCCCCCCCCCTACACACACACGCACACACACATGCTGAAACAGTTCATGTTGTGTTATTTATGCCCCTGGGTTGCAGTATGTTTCCCCCTGCGATGCATCACATCACAGCCACAAAAACACACCGTCCACCTCCAAGAACATTCTGTTCTGTTGCTGTCTGCTCCTGCATGCATACACACACACATGCATACACTCTGACACGCACACATACATACACCACAGTATGTAGCCCAGCAGATCCCATTCCCATATGCGTAGCGCTACGGGTGGAGCGTGTGTAGGTGTGAGCGTAGCGCTACGGGTGGAGCGTGTGTAGGTGTGAGCGTAACGCTACGGGTGGAGCGTGTGTAGGTGTGAGCGTAACGCTACGGGTGGAGCGTGTGTAGGTGTGAGCGTAACGCTACGGGTGGAGCGTGTGTAGGTGTGAGCGTAGCGCTACGGGTGGAGTGTGTGTAGGTGTGAGCGTAACGCTACGGGTGGAGCGTGTGTAGGTGTGAGCGTAACGCTACGGGTGGAGCGTGTGTAGGTGTGAGCGTAGCGCTACGGGTGGAGCGTGTGTAGGTGTGAGCGTAGCGCTACGGGTGGAGCGTGTGTAGGTGTGAGCGTAACGCTACGGGTGGAGCGTGTGTAGGTGTGAGCGTAACGCTACGGGTGGAGCGTGTGTAGGTGTGAGCGTAGCGCTACGGGTGGAGCGTGTGTAGGTGTGAGCGTAACGCTACGGGTGGAGCGTGTGTAGGTGTGAGCGTAGCGCTACGGGTGGAGCGTGTGTAGGTGTGAGCGTAACGCTACGGGTGGAGCGTGTGTAGGTGTGAGCGTAACGCTACGGGTGGAGCGTGTGTAGGTGTGAGCGTAACGCTACGGGTGGAGCGTGTGTAGGTGTGAGCGTAGCGCTACGGGTGGAGCGTGTGTGGAGATGGATGGAGCGCTCCCTGAAGAGATTCACAGGAGCCGCCAACTAATTACCCAAGATGCTCGGAATAAAGAAAAAAAAGAAAAGAAAAGGACTAAATAGTCGATGAGACGCCGAGCGCATCGTAACCAGAGGAGGTGGAACAGAAGCCTCAGTTGTTGTTTTGTGGCTTTGTTTCTTCTTTGTGGGTTGAAGGGATTCACTGGCCATCCAAAAAGCCTGCTCTGTGTGCTCCATAATACATATATACATATATACATATATACATATATACATATATACATGACATTCCCCAGTCATTATTGCTATTCCTGTTTGCATTCCTACATTATGCTGGATGACAGACACATAATCATCAAACCTTTACCTTCAGTGACCCACTGGCTTTTCTATTCTGAAGAACTAACAGCGGTGTGTGTGTGTGTGTGTGTGTGTGTGTGTGTGTGTGTGTGTGTGTTTTTGACTGTCACTGCCACAGCTGTCACTCAAACATCTGTCATACAGATGTTCTATTCCCTCTGTCCCAAAAGTCCCATGAATGGGTTTATTTAATCTTTGCTCACAGAACAAAACTGAACACAGACTATAAAACAGACAACCCACCTCACAGACACACCAAAGACTGAACCGAAGTCTTTGAACAGCAAGACCAACAACAACAACTCAAGAGGCTTCAGGTTAGACCCGTGGCTCGTAACAGATTCCAAACGTCAAATGGACATTTATATAGCGCTTTTCTAACCAACGGTTACTCAAAGCGCTTTACATATCAAGTCTCACATTCACCCATTCATACACACATTCAACCACCAACGGCGGAGTCAGCCATCAAGGAGACAGCCAGCACGTCAGGAGCAGTTAGGGTTAGGGTGTCTTGCTCAAGGACACCTCGACAGCTTTTGCTAGGAGGAGGCGGGGATCGAACCAGCGACCTTCCGGTTGTGAGGCGACCGCGCTACCTCCTGAGCTATACTAGACGGCCCGGGACACCTGACGTTCTCCTCGCTCTGCAGCTGCTGACTTCACCCACTCAGTGAAGTCGCAGACACTCAGTGGATCCGCGTGTCATCGGTGGCCCTAGTTAGATGCCCTGGCTGAGATTTGTTGACTCTGACAAAGTGATGACCTCCCTCCCAGCAGCCTCACTCATTGGACAGCAGTGGGTCCCAGGACGTCCAATCAATCTCTGCTCAATCGATGCAAGTAGAGGTCATGTGTGGTGTGTGTGCGTGAGAGAGAGACACAGAGAGAGAGAGAGAGAGAGGGGTATGAGAGAGAGAGAGAGAGAGAGAGAGAGAGAGAGAGAGAGAGAGAGAGAGAGAGAGAGAGAGAGAGAGAGAGAGAGAGAGAGAGAGAGGGGTATGAGAGAGGGAGAAAGACAAAGAGAGAGAGGGAGGGAGGGAAAGAGAGAAAGAGACCAGGTAGATGTGTATTTCTATGACTGGATTCACAAGCTTGTCCTGTGTGTGTGTGTGTGTG
>CM051015.1:3298326-3310826 GCA_027704905.1 Muraenolepis orangiensis | reverse complement strand
AATTTTTATATTTATTTCAGTAAAACTGAAAACTGTGAGGCAAAAAATGATCATTCCCACTAATAGTTAATTACATCTCAATCACCATAGCTATTAAAATAATCGCAATATTTAAAATGTTTTACCAAATTGTTCAGCCTTATGCATGTGTGTGTGTGTGTGTGTATATATGCATAAGTGTGTGCGTGTGCGTGTGCGTGCGTGTGTGTGCGCGTGCGCATGCGTGTGTGTGTGTAGAGGTGCATGCCAGGGGCTACTGTCGTTCCCATCAGGGGAAGCGTTGAGCATCAGTGATGGATGTGGATGTGGTGGATACAGGCGCTCCTCCATGTTCCACTGAGTAGCGGTTCAAGGGTGAAAGTAGAGTCATTCATTATGGGCAGAGCTCTTGCTGACACGTCCAGATGTTATGGACCAGTAACACACACACACACACACACACACACACACGTATGTGTATGTGTATGTGTGTGTGTTTGTGCATGCATGTATGCGTGTATGTATGTGTGTGTGTGTGTGTGTATGCGTGTATGTATGTGTGTGTGTGTGTGTGTGCATGCATGTATGCGTGTATGTATGTGTGTGTGTGTGTGTGTGTGTGTGTGTGTGTGTGTGTGTGTGTGTGTGTGCATGCATGTATGCGTGTATGTATGTGTGTGTGTGTGTGTGTGTGTGTGTGTGTGTGTGTGTGTGTGTGTGCATGCATGTATGCGTGTATGTATGTGTGTGTGTGTGTGTGTGTGTGTGCATGCATGTATGCGTGTATGTATGTGTGTGTGTGTGTGTGTGTGTGTGTGTGTGTGTGTGTGGCTCTTAACGGTGTACGTTACCCCCCCCCCCCCCCCACCTCAGGGCTGCTGGAGGACTACCAGTCGGGCTTGGACCCGGACGTAGAGTGCTGCGACGTGCGGTGGGACCGGACGGCGGAGGACAACCGCTCCCGGGGGACCCTGAAACGAACTCACCCGCCCTGCCAGCACCGGACCTCCCTCAGCTCCTCGGCCGCCTGCAGACTCTGCAACGGCCGGCTCAAACTTTGCCTGCTGGTCCTCGTGCTCCTACACACCGTCGCCAGCCTGACCGCGTCCCACAATGCAACGGGGCTGGGCCTCCCCGCCATCTCGCCTCTGGAGGAGAGCCCCGCCGCCAACGAGGAGTGAGGATTGTGCTGCCGAGAAGGGGGGGGGGGGGGGGGGGGGGGGGGGGGATGGGGGGGTTCCCTCGCCATGGCAGCCAATGAGGAAAAAGGAAAGAAAGAAAAACAGCCAGTTTGTGTGTGTGTGTGTGTGTGTGTGTGTGTGTGTGTGTGTGTGTGTGTGTGTGGGAGGAAGAGGAGGGGGTGAGTGGTGGGTGGTGAGTGAGTGTGTGTGCGTGTGTGCTTGTGTGTGTGTGTGTGTGTGTGTGTGTGTGTGTGTGTGTGTGTGTGTGTGTGTGTGTGTGTGTGTGTGTGTGTGTGCGTGCGTGTGCGTGTGCGTGCGCGTGCATGTGCGTGCGTGTGTGTGCGTCCGTGCCTGTTGACATTCTTCGATGTCTTCGGGTGGAGGAGGAGGAGGAAGAGGAAGATGGACAGGGAAACGGGGATGAGGAGGAGGGACGGGGGGGTGGACGGGGGGGGTGGGGAGGGGAGGGTTGGAGATGACCGACAGACGAATCAATCAACAGCAAACAATCAGTACGAAATCCACAGGAAAACATGGCCGACACAACAAAACAAAAAGGGGCCTCTGGAGGACCCCTGGGGTTCTCCGGGGGCCATCGACCACAGCCTTCTGTTGAGGAGCGGGAAGGGCGGCGCCGCTCGGCCGGGCTTCTTCTTCCCTTTCGCCTTTTTTCATTTGGGGTTTTTCATTTCTTTAATTATTTGTTTCTCTCTTTTTCTTTTAACACCGTGTTGCAGTTTGTTGGGGTTTTTTTATTTTCTGTTTCTGCACCGGTTGTCTTGGTAACAACACAATGTGTGTTTCTGAGGGTCATCCTTTGCGTTTCTTTTGCTCATGGGGGTATCGTAAGGAACGGAAAATGTTTTAAAATCGGAGACGAGGGTGGATAACGTGTAAAAAAAATATATAAGAAAAAATAAGAAGAAAAAAAGAATAAGAGTTTGTCGGTTTATGTATTTATATTTACAGCCTAGGGTTGACTACATGCATATGTATGTGTGTGTGTGTGTGTGTGTGTGTGCGAGTACGTGCGTGCGTGCATGCAAGATGTGAGTGTGAGTGCGTGCATGAGTGTGTGAGTGTATGCGTGTGCGTTGACTTGTACGCATGAGCTCGTCCCACCCACCCCCCCACCCCACATCCGCAAGATCCTAAATAATAACCCTTAAAACATTGACACCTGCCTGACTTATCTTTAAAGGTGTTAATAATATTAATAATATTGACCCCTTATACGGTGCTGAAAAGCCCGCCCCTAATGGGATGAAATCGGCCTCCAGTCCTGATGGTAACTCCCCTAGAATTCAAATTAAGTTAACGGGCAATTGAAGTGTGGGTGGATTGTAGTTAGCATTACTTTTAGTTTGATGTCATATTTCTACGATGTACAGGTCAATGGTGTGACTGTATACTGTTAATAAGAACCGATATTCAGGTTCCAGCCTACAAGGGAACTTAGTCATCGTCGTCGTTCAGGATAATCACACAAAATGTCTCGATTCTTACTTTCTTCTGTTGTGCATAGAAAGGTGATTTTGTAAGCATTAGCCGTTTATTATCATCAGAGAGCTGAGAGTGTCTGGCTCGGGGAACTGAGGCAATGCTTGTATTTGTTTAATTATTGAATATATGGAGTCTTTATTCCTTTTGGGTTCAAAATGATCTAAATGACTATCGTCATCGGTTTAGAATGAGTTTTCATTGTCCTGCAGGTTCCTGTGAGAAACGGCCTGGCCCGAAATGCTCGGGCCTTTATTTAGAATCAGACAGAATCAGAACTTTGACAGCGGCCATTTGTCATCTCTGTTCCCCCGGCGTTTCAGGTGGAGCCAAGCGGTCTATGATACAGCTGCTCTGACCCCAAATCACCAAACACAACTATTTATTTGGGATTGTATTGTTTGTTTTATTCATCAACAGATGTTCAGTGAGACGTGTCCACCACCAATGATGTCATTGAAACGGTTTAGATCATACACACGCAGGCCAATAACAATGTGTTCTTGGCTTCCCTCGTCCCCTCCGACCGCCACCTGAGTGGAGAAGAAGAAGAAGAAGACGACTGATGAGTGACACTGTGGAACTACAGCGCCCCCCTCTGGTTCAACACAAACACCTATAATCAATCTTTTTTCTCCGGTAACTGCATGTTAAAACACCATCTCTTCGAAGTTAGGCCTTGTTTGTTTATGCAGGGTCCTTAGCCCCCTTTACCACGAATGTTAGCGTTAGAGAACCCACTTCCCCTCCTCTTCCTCCTCCTTCAAACCTCCCCCATCCGTAGCATGTCCTCGGTCTTGTAGTTCCCTCCCTGAGAACCCCCCCCCCCCCCCACCCACACACACACACACACACACAACCTATTTCTCATCAAGTGAAGGGCTTATGATGATCATCAGGCATCCGTTCAGATATCTACATTGGCTCAGCACACAGGGTACCTTACTGTTACAGGAACGCAGGCATTTCATTGGCTGTCAATGAGCGCGCGTCACCGAGAACTACTTTAGGCCTACTACTCGTGGCGGAGGGGGACGCGCCCTGGGGCGGTCGGGTCGGCGGACTCCCGACACGAAAGGCATTGGGGGAAACTAAAGGGCTTACTTACGTTTTTACAGTAGATTCTAGACGCTATTGTCTCAGTTGATGAAAGTAGATAGCGGCAGATCAGGACTTTTGAGTACAAAGAGATGTCGCACATGTGTTCCGCTGATCGCGTTGTTGTTGTTGTTGTTCCGCTCTTTGTCTTCTTCTTCTTCTTCCGTTACACGTTAATCGGTTTTCAAAGTCAACGTGTGCTGCGTATAAACCCCGCCTGAACCATTATAGCACCACCCCTCTGGCTTGCCTGTGATTCATATCAACACACCTGTCACCTGTCTCTTTAATACCACGGCAACACTCCACGACCTTACCGAGATATTACTGCTGTCCTACCTGACCACTACCACTAGATGGAGCTATTTTTTCTGTATTATCCACTTACCATGCCACGACTACAAACCACGCACACTGTTCCACGCCTGCTGTCGAATGCCATGCAAATGAAGACTCCTGCGATATTAAGAGCACGCAGTTCACACCTGAGAACATTAAGTCACACCAACCCCCCCCCCCCCCCATATCACATTAGTTAACACATTACTCAAAGCAGCCCCGCTAGGGTGCCCAGGACAGCTAGCTCCACTGGCTTGGCTTAAAATAGACGTGATAGATGGTCGAATTTGCTTCACCGCCATAATAGTCATGCACCCACCATAGGAAGACGAAACACGCCAGGGAGTGTGTGTGTGTGTGTGTGTGTGAGAGAGTAAAGGAGTGAGTGAGAGAGAGAGCATGGTATGGACCCAAAACCAGGACTAATGGCAGTATAGAAATAAACTGTATTTTTAACCTTACAAAGCTCTGAATTTATTTGTGTGCTCGTAGAAAACATTTGCTTCGTGCGCAATACGTTTATGGGTCCGTATCCGTTCTTTACCCCAAACACCGACTGGTTTGAACCAGTCTGGAAGACGGTGGGGAATACTATAGACCCGACCGTAATCAAGCAAACCCTCAGGCCGTGTACACACATCCATCCATTATTGAACTTGTCTTTCGTCCCCGAACCTCGCATTAAACACACACACACACACACCTGTTTTGCATGCATACATGCATACCCAATATGGCGGAGTAGGTTCAGCATGGATATGTGTCCTTAATGTCCCCTCTGGACGGTGGGGCCCCGAGCTTTCCCTCCCCGGACCGACCAGTATTAGAATGAGCCGAAGCTTCCCTCTCATGCTGTTCTGTTCTGATTTGAGTGTCCCTTCTGTCTTCCTTTCGTTCTCCTTCTTCTTCTCCTTCTTCTTCTCCTTCTTCTTCTTCTTCTTCTTCTTCTTCTTCTTCTTCTTCTTCTTCTTCTTCTTCTTCTTCTTCAACATCGAACGCTCGATGGAGAGATTTGGATCTCATGCCCCCCGACCGGTAGCATGTTTCCTGCCCCCCCCCCTGCACACGTAGACGAGGCCTCACACTCATCGACCTGGTGAACAACAATATCAACAACAACAACCACAACCACATGGCCTTTAGAGACAACCACCTCTCCTCTCTCTCTCTCTCTCTCTCTCTCTCTCTCTCTCTCTCTCTCTCTCTCTCTCTCTCTCTCTCGCTCTCTCTCTCTCTCTCTCCTCTCTCTCTCTCTCTCTCTCTCCACCTCTCCTCTCTCTCTCTCTCTCTCTCTCTCTCTCTCTCTCTCTCCTCTCCTCTCTCTCTCTCTCTCCCTCTCCACCTCTCCTCTCTCTCTCCTCTCTCTCCCTCTCTCCCCTCCTCTCCTCTCTCTCTCTCTCTCTCTCCATCTCTCCTCTCCTCTCTCTCTCTCTCTCCACCTCTCCTCTCTCTCTCTCTCTCTCCCTCTCACCTCTCCTCTCTCTCTCCCTCTCTTCTCCTCTCTCCCCCCTCTCTCCCTCTCCACCTCTCTCTCTCCATCCTCTCCTCTCTCTCTCTCCACCTCTCCTCTCTCTCTCTTCTCTCCCCCCTCTCTCTCTCTCTCTCTCTCTCTCTCTCTCCACCTCTCTCTCTCTCTCTCCCTCTCCACCTCTCTCTCTCTCTCCTCTCCACTCTCTCTCTCTCTCTCTCTCTCTCTCTCTCTCTCTCTCTCTCTCTCTCTCTCCACCTCTCTCTCTCTCTCTCTCTCTCTCTCTCTCTCTCTCTCTCTCTCTCTCTCTCTCTCTCTCTCTCTCTCTCCACCTCTCCACCTCTCCTCTCTCTCTCTCTCTCTCTCTCTCTCTCTCTCTCTCTCTCTCTCTCTCTCTCTCTCTCTCTCTCTCTCTCTCTCTCCCTCTCCTCTCTCTCTCTCTCTCTCTCTCTCTCTCTCTCTCTCGTTCTCACTATAGCTCTGTTCTCTATCCTGTGGATCTATGCAGAAGCCATGTTCATGTTCTTCAGTTGTACGTCCCTCCAGTATATCGACCCACGGTGCGTCTTTGCTTCCAGGTTCTCTTCTTGTGTATTTTTGCGTTTGATGTCACAATTTTTACCTTCCTTCCTTCTTTCTTTCTTTCTTTCTTTCTTTGTGCATCTGAAATCATTGATGTTATAAAGAGAATGTGGGGGGAGGGCTTTAACCAATACAATTGCCCTCAGCTTTGCAAGGTTGTGGGACTGTGTGTGTGTGGTCTGTGGGTGCGTGCATGCGTGTGTGTGTGGGTGGGTGTGTGTGTGTGTGTGGAAGAGAAAGATTTATGACTACTAAAAACAAGGTTTAAAGGCATATAGAAGTATCATTGAGATTATGATTATTAATTACTATTATACTACCGGTATATTGTAATATTATAGATGCTTTAGTTCAAGTAACTTCTTTAATTTTTTTACAACTGACTTTGATGAAATGATTTATAAAACAATCTCACTAGTCATGACCTTTTTCGAAAAGTATGAAAACTACTGCTACAATGATTAAAATGTGTTCTGATTAAAATAAATACAGACATATAATCTGGTCATCTTGGGTCTTTTTTGGTGCCCTTTCAATGTACGTCCAAATTTGGCTTGTGACAGAAAACTAAGGAACTCACTGTGTGTGTGTGTGTGTGTGTGTGTGACCAGAGAGCGTTCCACTATGTGGATGCAGCAACACATGAACTGCAAACATTATTGACGATCTAATTTGGGTGTCCTACAACCAATTCCCAACGCCCTTTTGCTTTTCCTTCTGTGGTTTACATCAATAAGCGTCTTGGATGGATGGACTGCATTTATGTCACGCTTTTACCCAATTACCTCACATTCACCCATTCATACACCGACGGAGGTGTGTCAGCCCGCACGCACCTGGCCCCTGGCCAGCTGGTCAGGGGCGGTTAGGGTTAGGGCTGTCTTGCTCAGGGACACCACGACGACACCTGGCTGGGAGGACCCGGCCGGGGGATCGAACCAGAAACCTTCCGGTTTCCAGACATCTTCACACATAAAAAAAAGGCCTACACACCATGGAATATAGGTTCCTCTGCACGCCTGCTTTCGTCTGCCTGGGAGCGGTGGAGAGATGAAGCTCCTCCATTATAAAAGGAATCTCGCTGACTAAGTGATACTAACTGGCCGGTCAGATTGGGGCGCCCTCGCTTCCGCCGGTGGTTCTTTCAGCGTGTTAAAGGGCATGTTAAAGGGCATGTCTACGCCTTCTTTATTAGTCTTTAGTCTTTATTACCAGGTGAGTCATCCGGCCTAGATTGCTACAGTGCACCCATTACACATTTAACGACACACACACACACACACACAGCTCGTTGGGGTTTTAGAGCACAAATCCTAAACTAAGCTAATATATATTTATATAGTATATATAGTATATATATATATATATATATAATATACCGTGTCTATCACGATTGAGAAAGACCATCCCTCCCAGTCCAAGTCAAATCCTACTATTACGGAAGTTATGTTACATTAAGTGTTTTCCTCTCATAAAGCTGCCTTAAGACTTTTCCTTACTGGCTCAATAGAGAGAAAAACACTCAATGTCACATAACGTCCATAATGGGAGGATTTAAGTTGAGATATTTTGACAGGTGAAAGTGCAAATGACAAGACATATGCCAGAGAATTTGGTGATTATTGATCGCGGTTTTGTAACTCTTAGTTACGTTAAGCATTTTCACGTTAAGCGTTTTAGACTGTCCCTCGATGAATGACTGTCCTGGTACTGTACTGTAGCTCGTTACATCGTCACACACCATTAGGGCCTTCTCCACTCAGCTAGGACTATTAGGTTTCATAGACAAATGGCTGCCACACAACCACACCTTCCTAACAATTACCAATGCAAAGAAAGATCAAGTCAAAACTCTTAATTTAAATGCAAAACAATGCTTAACAAACTCAAGACATTAACTAATCAGTCAACAAGTGTGTGGAAACAAAATGCAACAACCAGCTCAACGAGACGCAACACTGAGACAAAACCAGCAAAGACAAATGAGTCTCACTCACCAATGATGTTCACTTAAAGGCCAAATCCATTCTCCTGTCCATCTGGATGGATCGATAACCCGGTCATAAAGCTGATCACTGCTTTTCAGATCCAAAATAAGTTGCCTTTCAATAGGAAGCTAATGCAGTGAGTCGGGATTGTCCTGTTCCTCCATATGTTTTTATCCGTTTGAGGGCTGAAAATGTCCTTTCCACAGATGCAGTGGTGACGGGGATCGTTAAAACTTTTTTATGTCAATCTTTTCACTGAATGGTCATCTTGAAAAGGGTACTAACGACAATTCCGCAACAACATAATCTTCACCTGTTGCCATTTCGACGTAAAAAACCTACGTAGAAAAAAACCTACGTAGCACTAAGCTAGATCCTCTGTCTCGAGCCAGTGAACTAACGGGACCTTCTAGCGCACTATGGACCTGTGGGGAAATCTGAAAGAATACGCCCATTGGCTACAAATATGATTGGTTGATCAAATTGTCAATCCAAACGTACTTGTCGTCAGTTGTTGTCAGTTTAAGGGCCAAAACATTCGCGAGTACTTTGGTTGAAGGATATTCTTCCCAGCAACCCAGAAAAATATCTGATTGGTTGCATTGTTTTTCCAACACAAAACCACTCAAATGTGTAGTGCATGGACCGAGAAAGACAAACAAATCAACGTAACACTGTAATATAAACAGATCAACAACACAGATACGATTCTCATTTATTAATTTCATTTTAATTTTATAAAATTGTATTAATACAATTAATTCGATTTTCTTTTTGTTTCATCTGAGGGTTCCAGGGTCTTCTCTGAATACCTTGAAGGCCCTGACGCTTCACCACTGGTATACAGTAAACACCATAAACCCTACAATATTCCAGTCCTTCAAACGAAAGTTCAAAAGTAACGGCACACTTTGACCAAGAGAGGTCACTGCTGCGTAAAAAGTAAAACGCACATCGCGTCATAACAAAACTCTTCCTGGGAATAAAAACACATGAGCATGGATTTGGCCATTCAGGTCCGTGCTCTCCGTCCAATTATGAAATCCACATTCGTAAGACGATCACTAATGATGATGATTTTTTTTTTTGGATTAACAGCTCCAAATAAATCATTTGTGAAGGAGGTAGAGATTGTGCTTGAAGCTCATCTAAATGTTCATGTTCTGGGGAACGAAGCTCATTGTTTTATATAATCTGGGAACGACAGCCAGTCAAGCAACTCATTGTTCTATTTGGAGCTATTGTGTGTGAGTGCGTGTGTGTGTGTGTGTGTGTGTGTGTGTGTGTGTGTGTGTGTGTGTGTGTGTGTGTGTGTGTGTGTGTGGGAGAGAGTGAGAGGAGAGATAGAGAAGAGAAGGAGAGAGGAGAGAGAGAGAGAGAGAGAGAGAGAGAGAGAGAGAGAGAGAGAGAGAGAGAGAGAGAGAGAGAGAGAGAGGGAGAGAGGGAGAGCGGGGGCGTTACCTCGCTCATCCATCGATTTGTTCCTCGAGTTCTGCAGCATTGTTGTCAGAAGAAGCGCCCGCATGCATGGGATCCACCTGTTAGCTCTGTATGATGATGATGATGATGATGATGATGATGATGATGATGATGAATGTGGCGTGTGACACAACGTTGCACCCAATCACGCACACTAATTGTTTCGTTTCCCCCCCCCCCCTTCCTCTTACTACTCCGACAGCTGCTGATGAGGTGGATGCAATCACCGCCGCTCTCTGACTCTGACTCCCACCAGATGCGTGGGGAGCGTCGGAGCGTTGGAGCGCTCCGTGTACACAGGCAGCAGCAGCAGGGACGAGGGGCTACACGACAGGGGGTCGCTCAGCCCTCTGGCCTGGCTTGTCTCAGTGGTTTGATAAATCCATGGTTCAACCATGGACAACCAACAACCAACAACCAACAAACAACAACCAACAACCAACAACCAACAAACCAATACACCAGGACGAGCCTCCTCTGACAAACAAACGACAGAATCAGAATTTCAGAATCAGAATCAGAATAACTATTGTTAAGTACGAACGAAATGTGTCCTCAAGACACTCTTACAAACAATACAACATATCAAATGATAACTTACTAAACTTAACAAAATAAACAGGTTAATAATATATAATATTGTATATATACATATTGCGGTGGTGCAATTTACAAATGTATACAATGTAACTAGGTAATGTAGTATTGATACAATACAGTATTGTAGTTACACAGAACAGAATAGGCCGGTAATAGTCCAACAGTACAGTCAAACACTGACACAGAACAGTGTGTGTCAGTGTTTGACAGTGACTACCCCAGTATGGCACTGGGGTAGAAACGCTTCTTAACGGTCTATGTGTCTGTGATTTGATGGAAGTTGACCCCAAGGTCCACGGTTTGTCGTCCACAGAGAGCATGAGGTTCCCTGCTCGCCACCGTCGTTCCTCCTTCCGTCCGGGACGAACGACGCCCAATGCGGAATACGGAATGTATTTACGTGGCGTTTTAGCAGCCCAGCGCGTGGCGTCAGCTAAACACTAAGTGCTGTATAAGTTGTCTTACGCATTATGGAATCTCTGGAGGGAGGAGCACTCTGTCGTTACGAAGAGCAGGGGGCTCACGTCTGGAAGCCTAGCCCTGTCTGAAGAAACATGACACAGAATAAAAATGGTATATACCTGTATATGTGTGGTTTGTGGTGGCAGGGGAAGCCCTTTGAAACTGCCCCTTGATGAAGGGCTATAGAAATACAATAGACTTGAATAGAATTGACTTGATATATTATATTAGTATATATATTAGTGTAATATATATATAATATATATTAGTGCTGTCAATAGATCAACATATTTAATCGGATTAATCACAATACAATTCTGCGATTAATCCGATTAATCACAAATTAAAAATAAACATATTTACTTGGAAAAACAAATGCAGGTTTTTTATTTTTATTTTATTTGTTACTTTTCACTTGAGTTTTTCTGAGCAAAAAGGTCTCAGGGAGTGCTTAGTATTGCCCAAAACATCGATAATAAGATTACTATTAAGCAGACAACTGTAATCTGTTACAAAATAATGTCTGCAACAAAGTGAACATAAACTGCTTGCCTGTAAAGATATGGGCCAGCTTACCATGGGCACCTGCGTATGCTAACCACCACTGTAGAGGACACTCCTCTATGCCAACACTAGGCTCTGCTCTAGACCTGTCTAGGCTTTTGTCTCCAGCTAGTGTCTCTTCATCAGACTCAGACTCTGACCCCATCGGTAGGAGGGCCCTCCTTTTCTTTGGTGGCTCTGGTAGAGGCTCTGGCGTTGGTGCAGGTTGACTGTCCTTCAGCATCTCACTGAGCTTTAGCCACACCTCTCCCCTCTTGGTTCTGGGCTCCTGAGGTCCTTTAATCTCAGATCCAAAGCTGTTGCTAGTTGTAGCCGTTCTATGTTTGGGTCCTCTGTGAATGCAGCCTTGAAGCGCACTATGTAGGCAGGGTGAACATCAGAGAGCTCCATCGAATGCAAGAGGTGGCAAGAGGAGTGCAGGTAACACCACAGAGCAGGACACATATGTGTCACCACCAAGGAGCTCAGAGACATACCTACAAACACACAAGACCAACGCAATTAATGACTACACTTTACATTCAGATAACATCAATATGGCTTAAAATTATTTCTGAATTAAAGTGACTAATATATCCATTTCATAATTTAAGAAAAGGAGAGTTATAAAGAAAATATCCCACCTGCATGGCTCAAGCAGTGTTTCCAAGTTTGCCAGTCGTTCATATTCAGCCGAGGTTAGCATGGCTAACTTGTGCTTCTGCTGTGCCAGGAATGCATGTATTCATCTCTGTTGTGTTGGACCCGCTTTATCATTTCAAAAGTGGAAATTCAGCGTGTGGGTCCATCCTGAATGAGGCTCCTCCTCCTTCTGCCCGGGAGAGGCTTGGCTCCTCCTCCTTCTGCCGGGAGAGGCTTGGCTCCTCCTCCTTCTGCCCGGGAGAGGCTTGGAGGGAGACAGCAACGGCCCTCTGTATATTGTGCGCTATACAGGGCATATGGGGGATATATATATATATCAGGGTTTCCGTTAGCCAGTATTTTACCGGTTTTTAGCGGGTAAAAATTATAAAAAAACGGTCATTTAAAAACCTGCCGGTCAAAATGTCCGGTAATAATGTTGGGTTATGGTCATGAAGTGACCGAATGAAGTGACCAATCAGCTGCCGCTCCTCTCATGACGTCACGCGCGCCCGACGAGATGCAGGTGCAGTGATGGCCGCTCCACGGCTATGGGGCTTTAATGTTAGCGCTCCACGGCTATGGGGCTTTAATGTTAGCGCTCCACGGCTATGGGGCTTTAATGTTAGCGCTCCACGG
>CM051015.1:3265826-3293326 GCA_027704905.1 Muraenolepis orangiensis | reverse complement strand
GAGAGGGGGGGCAGCTGGGGGGTGGGGGGGGGGGCAGCTGGGGGGTGGGGGACAGCAGAGGGGGGGGCAGCCGGGGGGGGGGGGGGGGGGCAGCTGGGGGGGGGGGGCAGCAGAGGGGGGGGCAGCCGGGGGGTGGGGGGGGGGGGGGGGCAGCCGGGGGGTGGGGGGGGGGGGGGCAGCTGGGGGGTGGGGGACAGCAGAGGGGGGGGCAGCCGGGGGGTGGGGGGGGGGGGGGCAGCCGGGGGGTGGGGGGGGGGGGGCAGCGGGGGGGGGGGACAGCAGAGGGGGGGGCAGCCGGGGGGTGGGGGGGGGGGGCAGCCGGGGGGTGGGGGGGGGGGGGCAGCTGGGGGGGGGGACAGCAGAGGGGGGGGCAGCAGGGGGGGACGGGGGCGGGGGGGCAACAGCAGAGGCGTGGCAGCAGGGGGGGGGTGCAGCAGGGGGGGGGGGGGGCTGTCTTCGTGGTGCAGAGTTCAGGGAGATGACAGCTGAGGGGAAGAAGCTGTTCCTAAGCCTGCTTGACTTGGAACAGAGGTTTCTATAGCGCCTCCCGGAGGGGAGGAGGGCTAACAGTCCATGGTTGGGGTGAGAGGGGTCATCCACTATTTTTTGTGCCTTCCTCAGACACCGTTTGTGGTGGGTGGTGTTTATTGCAGGGAGGGGTAATCCAACGATGCGTTGGGCGGTTTTCACCACCCTCTGCAGCGCTTTCAGGTCTGAAACAGTGCAGTTGCCGTACCGCACTGTGATGCAGTTGGTGAGGATGCTTTCAATAGCACACCGGTAAAAGTTCACCAGAATCTGAGGTGACAGGTGGGCTTTCCTCTCCTCTCCTCAGGAAGAAGAGACGCTGGTGAGCCTTCTTTACCAGTGAGGCAGTATTGAGGGACCAGGAGAGGTCCTCGGAGATGTGGACCCCCAGGAATTTGAAGCTGGAGACACGCTCAACCTCCGCTCCGTTGATGAGGATGGGGGCGTGTGCGCCAGCTCTGGTCTTCCTGAAGTCGACAATGAGCTCCTTGGTCTTCTTGGTGTTGAGGGTCAGGTTGTTGTCAGCGCACCACGCCACCAGGTGCTGGACCTCCTCCCTGTAGGCTGCCTCATCGTTGTTTTTGATGAGGCCCACCACCGTTGTGTCGTCGGCAAACGATTGATGATGGTGTTTGTACCATGCACAGGAGTGGGTGAAGAGGTAGAGGAGAGGGCTCAGCACACAGCCTTGTGGAACGCCGGTGTTTAGGGTGAGGGTGGAGGAGGTGAGATGGTCTAACCTGACTGACTGGTGTCTGTTGGTTAGGAAGTCTAGTAACCAGTTACAAACTGAGGGGTTGATGTCAAGGTTCTTGGTTTTCATGAGGTCACCAAATTTAAGATAAGTTTGGAGGGGATGATGGTGCTGAATGCTGAGCTGAAGTCTATGAACAGCATTCTCACGTGGGTGTTGCTCTCCTCCAGGTGGGAGAGAGCGGAGTGAAGAGCTGAGGAAATGGTGTCCTCCGTGCTCCTGTTCTCATGGTAGGCTAATTGGTGTTTATCCAGTGAGGGTGACAGGCCAGATGGTCAACGGGGAGAGTAGCCCTGGTGGGCCGTTCAGGGTTTTTCCGGTCGTAGCGAGGAAGTTCGTCAGGGAGAGATGAGTCATTGGTTGGGGGGGAGTTGTTGGAGTGTTTATAATCCGTGATGGCCTGGATGCCCTGCCACATGCGTCGGGGTTGTTGTTGAAGTGGTCTTCAACTCTTCGCTTGTGTTTGATCTTGGCCAGCTTGATGCCCTTTTTCAGATTAGCCCTGGCTAAACAGTAGGCCAGTGCATCGCCCGACAGAAAAGCAGCGTCACGTGCCTTTAGGAGTAGGCGGACCTCTCTGTCCATCCACGGCTTCTGGTTGGGGAATGTTGTGATCTGGTTGAGGTGACCGTGTCAATGCTGGAGTTGATGTAATCCAAAACGGAGGAGGCGTAGGAGTCGATGTTGGTGTGGGAGTCTAGGGTAGACTGGGAGGCAAACAGGCTCCAATCCGTGTGTATAAACCGGTTCTGCAACTCAGAGTCTGCTCCCTCAGGCCACACTTTGACTGTCCTAATGGTGGGCTTCACACGCTTGATGAGTGGCGTGTACTTAGGCAGCATGAACAAAAAGACATGATCACTCTGCCCAAGGTGGGGGAGGGGGACGGCTTTGTAAGCATCAGCCTTGTTGGTGTAAACATGGTCTAATGTCCTCTCTCCTCTTGTGGAGCAGGAGAAATGCCGGTAAAATTTGGGGAGCACAGTCTTTAAGTTGGCATGATTGAAATCGCCTGCAATAATAAAGGCTGCCTCTGGGTGGGAGTTCTGCTGTTTGTTAATAGCAGAGTACAGTTCCTTCATAGCTAGCTTAGCATTAGCATCTTGGGGTATGTAAGCCGCCGTTATAATGGTGGCTGTAATTTCCCTGGGTTGGTAAAAGGGTCTACATTTAACCATTAGGTATTCCACGTTAGCAGAGCAGTGGCTCTCGATGATGGTAGTGTGCCGTTGTTAATATAAATACACAGACCTCCACCCTGGTTTCACCGGAGCCCCCAGCTGATCTGTCTGCTCTGTGTAGAGTGAGCCCCGTTAGCTATATATATATATATCTTAATCTTCAACTGCTGATATAACTACACACCTCTGCTCACTACCTGCTGTATATACATTTAGATTGATCTTTTGATACAACTGCATACCCCTGCTCACTACCTGTTTATACTTGTACACTTACCTTGTATATATATTTAGATATATATCTATAATTCTGCACATATCTCATACCTACTCTATAAGTTATTTTATATAGTGGTATTTTTTTTAGTAGACAGTAGTTTTTACATATTATTCAAAAACGGTACATTATATATTACCATGCACTTTAATTTACTGCAACATTTGCACTCTGGTTAGATGCCAAATTATTTTTGCTGTACTGTAGTTTACTTGTAAATTTGAATCTAATCTAATCTAATCTATTTATATATATCCATCCATCCATCCATCCATCTTCTCCCGCTTATCCGAAATCGGGTCGCGGAGGTAGCAGCTCCAGCAGGGGACTCCAAACTTCCCTCTCCCTGGCAACATCGACTAGCTCTGACTGGGGGATCCCGAGGCGTTCCCAGGCCAGTGTGGAGATGTAATCACCCCACCTGTACCTCGGTCTGCCCCGTGGTCTCCTCCCAGTTGGATGTGCCTGGAAAACCTCCCTCGGGAGGCGACCAGGAAGCATCCTTACTAGATGCCCGAACCACCTCAACTGGCTCCTTTCTACGCGAAGGAGCAGCGGCTCTACTCCGAGTCTCTCACGAGTGACTGAGCTTCTCACCCTATCCCTCAGTGAGATACCAGCCACCCTCCTGAGGAAACTCATTTCGGCCGCTTGTATTCGCGATCTCGTCCTTTCGGTCATTACCCATTGCTCATGGCCATAGGTGAGGGTAGGAACGAAGACTGATCGGTAGATCGAGAGCTTTGCCTTCTGGCTCAGCTCTCTTTTGGTTACAACGGTGCGCCAAAGTGCACCCAATACCGCTCCCGCTGCACCTATTCTCCTGTCAATCTCACGCTCCATCCTCCCCTCACTCGAGAACAAGACCCCGAGATACTTGAACTCCTTCACTTGGGATAAGGACTCCCTCCCTACTTGGAGTAGACAATCCACCGGTTTCCTGCTAAGAACCATGGCCTCAGATTTGGAGGTGCTGATCCTCATCCCAGCCGCTTCACATTCTGCTGCAAACCGATCCAGTGAGTGCTGAAGGTCACATACTGATGACGCAAACAGGATATATCCTATTTATATATATCTATATATATAGATATATATAAATCTATATCTATATATAGTATATCCACTTATAGTGACTCCAGACCACTCTCCCAAACGGAGCAGGTGGGGTGAGGTGGGGCGTCTTGCATGAGGAGGCCCACAGGCTGCAGCCACTGGGGGGTTGAACTCGAGGTTGAGCTCGGAATTTTGCCGAGCGAGCAGAGTGATCATTTGTGTAACCGGATCGAACGCCGGTGATAATAACAGGCCTTTAGGAAACGCATCCTGACCTTTTAAGAAGGAGTGGCGATCTATAATGCTCATCAATGCGCGCGCGCGCACGCACACACGCAACGCACACGCACGCGCACACGCACACACACACACACACACACACACACACACACACACACATAAATTACAACAACCAACCTACCTGTACACTTGTGAACCACCAGCGCACCCACACACACACATGCAGCCACGGTCACGTTTACGTTCACACACACACACACACACACACACACACACACACACACACACACACACACACACACACACACACACACACACACACACACACACACACACACACACACACACACACACACACCACACACACACACACCACACACACACACACACACACACACACACACACACACACACACACACACACACACACACACACACACACACACACACACAGTTTCCCCAGACACCGTATGAAGGAGCTGAAAAAAACAACAGAGCCTTTTCAATGGTGACGCCGTTGAAAGCAAATGTCAACCTTTCATGTCCTTTCATGTTCCTTCAGCGCCGATAAATAAGTTCTTTGCGGGGGGGGGAGCCGTGTCAGTGCAGTGATCTTGGGTTCTGACCCGGGGCACCCAGAACCCTCGCTGGGTCCCTGCACCCCGTGGAACCCCAGACACGCACCAGGAGTTCCAACCTGAGCGTTGCACGGGTCTAAGTATCGGCTGTAGTTGCGGCCTCAACCTAACAGTTGCTACGCTGCTACCTGCATGTGGATGGTGAATGGTGAAGTTGGAGAATGGTTGAACAGACAGAGCAGCTGCTACATGCTGACATGTTATTGCTGTCCCTGAGTGTGTGTGTGTGTGTGTGTTGGTGGAGGCTGGTTCCACCTGTGGGCCTTGGTTGCCAAGGACCCACCGGTGTGCAGCCTCACCCAGCAGCCCAACAGGCGTCCTGCCACAACCAGCCACACTCCACACTCACAACTCTGTGGCTGTCATTTTGTTTATTATATGGCTTGTTGAGCCGTATAACTTTATCAGAAAAGCCTCAAATGAGTGAATAACAACTGTGGCACTGAGACTCTCCGAACGGCCTGACAAGATGGCTCAGAGGCCCAGAGGTGGAAATAAGGTGAACGTCAGTCAGAGAGAGAACATTTAGAGACGGAAGGAGAGAAAAAAGGACATGCAGCAGATCCCAGCAAAACATCTTGCCGACCTTTCATTGGTGGGCCACTCAGCCACAGATTGACCTGGAACAAGAGGAGCTGCTTGTACCTGAAGACAGGAGGGATGAGAAGGAATGGAATGTGGGATAGAAGGAAGCAAGGAACAAAGAAGAAGAAATGGAAGGCAAAAAAAGAAAGAAATAAAGGGAAAAAAAGGGGGGAAAAATGAAGGTTTTGGTAATGGGGCACAATCTTCCTGAGACATCTTAAAAGTGACAACATGGAGCCATAGTCGTTGTGGTCTGTGCCTCAGAGTGGGCTGGAACAGAGAGCAGTAACAGAGGGCCTGATGCTCACCACCTAATTGGATGGATCAGAGTTAACCGACCACACAGAACAAAGGTCACTTTCCAAAAGAGACTCAAATAAAAGCATATATCATTTAGAATGTGAGTAAAAAAAAAAGGCACATATTCAATATCTATTGACAGGTTTGAAAAGGAGAAAAAAGATGCCTGTCTATAATGGACACAACATCTTTCCAGTGCCAGAAGGTCCTTCTTGTGCAACGAATGGCTATGAAAATTACGAAAAATTGGATTTCAATGCAGAAATTGTAACGGTAAAAGTACGCAACATACACTTAATGCACAAAGAAGAGGCTCATCCACACTTGTTATTAATGGCACGTAAATGCGAAAGGTCTGACAGCACCAGCTGGGAATGCATCAGGGGGATCTGCTGGACTGCCTTCTAGTAAGCTTAGGACTGACCCAGGCAGGCTGGCTCTCTCTCTCTCTCTCTCTCTCTCTCTCTCTCTCTCTCTCTCTCTCTCAGTATGGTGCACAGCAGGAGGGGGGGGGAGGGGTCTCTGCATCTACACGTGCCTTACATCATTCATTTATACATTTTAATTTATTCCATAATCATCTAGTATAATTTGCGTTATCACATGCATTATGCATGCAGTGTAACTGGGCTCACAAAGCCTGTTCAAAAGGATGTCATCAGATGACATTAAACTATACTTCAGCATCCGAACCAGGACCAGCAGATCCCAACCAGGACTAGCAGGTCCCAACCAGGACCAGCAGATCCCAACCAGGACCAGCAGGTTCCAACCAGGACCAGCAGATCCCAACCAGGACCAGCAGGTCCCAACCAGGACCAGCAGGTCCCAACCAGGACCAGCAGGTTCCAACCAGGACCAGCAGGTCCCAACCAGGACCAGCAGATCCCAACCAGGATCAGCAGGTTCAAGGACAGTTTGGATAAAAACTCTCCTTAAACCTGGTAGTCCTTGTACGGATGCTGCGCAACCGGCGACCAGACGGTAGGGGGGAGAAGAGATGGAGCCCAGGGTGGTTACAGTCCTTTATGATGGACATGGCCTTCTTCCGACATCTGGTCCTACAGATCTCCTCCTGAAGTCCACGATGAGCTCCTTAGTCTTGCTGACATTCAGTGCGAGGCTGTTGTCCTCACACCATCGCGTCAGCTGGACCACCTCATCTCTGTACTCTGTACGTTTTGTCGCCCTCTCTTATCAGGCCGATGACTGTGGTGTTGTCTGTAAATCTATAGGTCCAAATTGTCTCGTAGTACGTGGTGCACGGGGATTAAACCTGAGCCCAACTACGTGTGCACTACACGGTTTTAACGCACCGGCCGGCCAATCAGAAAAGTATGGGGTATACAGGGTATGAAGTGCAATGCCTGTAATGCAGGCTGGCTTGTTTTCAACTGAAGCGTGTTGTGTGTAAGCAGCAGGCGTACAGGACCAAGAACCTCCCGCACACCTCTGGCTCCTGGTCCACTTGCAGGGAGGTCGGTGGGGTGTGGGCCCTGGGCCTGACCCATCCTCTGCCCACCGGAAAGGACAACAGGTGATAACTGGGAGGGGAAATAGTGAGGAAGAAAGAAAGAAAGAAAGAAAGAAAGAAAGAAAGAAAGAAAGAAAGAAAGAAAGAAAGAAAGAAAGAAAGAAAGAAAAAAGAAAGAAAGAAAGAAAGAAAGAAAGAAAGAAAGAAAGAAAGAAGGAAAGACAGAAAGAAAGAAAGAAAGAAAGAAAGACAGAAAGAAAGAAAGAAAGAAAGAAAGAAGGAAAGAAAGAAAGAAAGAAAGAAAGAAAGAAAGAAAGAAAGAAAGATAGAAAGAAAGAAAGAAAGAAAAAAACAAAGAAAGAAAGAAAGATAGAAAGAAAGAAAGAAAGAAAAAAAGAAAGAAAGAAAGAAAGAAAGAAAGAAGGAAAGAAAGAAAGAAAGAAAGAAAGATAGAAAGAAAGAAAGAAAGAAAGAAAAAAACAAAGAAAGAAAGAAAGAAAGAAAGAAAGGAAAGAGAAGCATCCATACCAATATGGTTATGTACTGTATGTGTGTGTATATATTATATTGTGAGTGTGGCTGGTGGCTGGTTTAAGCAGCCTCACCCGGCCCGAGTCCTTGGTAATCAAGGCCCACATAGTGAAACAAGCCATCGCCACACACACACACACACACACACACACACACACACACACACACACACACACACACACACACACACACACACACACACACACACACACACACACACACACACACACACACACACACACACACACACACACACACACACACACACACACACACACACACACACACACACACACACACACAGATATAGATATATATATATATAGATATATGCTTTTTTATTTTAAGTTACTGAGTTTAGCTGATATGATTCGCACTTGCAGATACAATATAATTGTAATATAAACTATATTTAATATATATATACAACTTAATTTAATATAAATACAACTATAGGTAATATAAGTAAAACAATATTTATATATTTAATGAAAAATAAATTGCCATCTCCATTTATCCATTAGTATTTTTGCCTTTTCCACATGTTGCCATGTTCCACATGTGTCTCTCTCTCACACACACACACACACACACACACACACACACACAACACACACACACACACACACACACACACACACACACACACTTAAGGGAGCGCTAGCATGTTCTACCATCTGCTCTGTTTGTTCAAACGTCTCACACCTTGCAGTAAACCGGTAAACCCATCGTTATCCTGTGGAACCCCAAGAAGCTATTTTACTAGCAGCGTCGCCTGTTACATATATGTGTATGTATATATATATATATATATATATATATATATATATATATACGTATGGGTGTGTGTAATTCTATGATGAAACCTTTAGCAATAATGGAAAAATGATATCATCACATATTGTGCATTATACTGACATTTACCAATGTGAGAATGTCAATGGAAGTCTGAGGGACCTTCTGAACCAGATGTTTCAGCTTTAAGAAATCATTTCAAAAATCCCAACTCATTATTTTCTGAAGTGCTCCTTTGGCCGCTGGTATAAACAGAGGCTGGTCTGTTGACTGGGAGCCCCGCTGCGTTTAAAGTGCTGGTCTTTCCGACCCGGAACCTTCTGAATGTCAACCCTGCCAACGCAGACACCATCTTCTCAACGGCGTGTTACATTAGATTAGAATATTGGACTGTCTGAGGCAATCGGATAATTGTTCGAATAAGCAAGGCTTTTAAAAACATCCATATATTATTTATTGTTAGCAATTGATGACGTGTGTGTGTGTGTGTGTGTGTGTGCGAGCGTGCGTGTGTGTGTGTGTGTGTGTGTGTGTGTGTGTGTGTGCGTGTCTAAATCTCTAAATCTAAATCTGGAGGATGGAATCCTCTTTATTGGTCATATGTACACACAGTGAAATGTGTTCTCTGCATTTAACCCATCCTGGTGTTAGGAGCAGTGGGGCAGCACCCGGGGAGCA
Organism: Muraenolepis orangiensis; assembly: GCA_027704905.1. NCBI lineage: Eukaryota > Metazoa > Chordata > Actinopteri > Gadiformes > Muraenolepididae > Muraenolepis > Muraenolepis orangiensis. The sequence goes on along the minus strand of CM051015.1, from coordinate 3,284,289 downwards.
GGGTAGGGGGCTGGTGCCTTGCTCAAGGGCACCTCGGCAGCGCCCAGGTGTTTCGGGGACTTGAACCAGCGACCTTCAGTTCCCCAAACAGACTGGGCTACTGCTGCCCCCTGTGCGTGCAGAGGGTTGCGGCGGAGTGAATGATGACGTTTTAACAAGCTAAACACATTTTTGACAGCAGTGGAATACAACTAATCATCGTTAGGAACCAAACCAGGTGGTTGGCAGGCGGGTCACAGTCAGCCCCTCCGCTGTGGTCGGGCTGACCGGGCCCCTGGGGGGGACAGGCTGGCCGGGCCCCTGGGGGGGGGACAGGCTGACCGAGCCCCTGGGGGGGGGGACAGGCTGACCGAGCCCCTGCGGGGGGACAGGCTGACCGGGCTCCTGGGGGGGGGACAGGCTGACCGGGCCCCTGGGGGGGGACAGGCTGACCGAGCCCCTGGGGGGGCGACAGGCTGACCGGGCCCCTGGGGGGGCGACAGGCTGACCGGGCCCCTGGGGGGGGACAGGCTGACCGGGCCCCTGGGGGGACAGGCTGACCGGGCCCCTGGGGGGGGGGGGGCTGACCAAGCCCCTGGGGGGGGGGGGACAGGCTGACCAGGCCCCTGGGGGGGGACAGGCTGACCGGGCCCCTGGGGGGGGACTGGCTGACCGAGCCCCTGGGGGGGGGGGACAGGCTGACCGGGCCCTGGGGGGACAGGCTGACCGGGCCCCTAGGGGGGGGACAGGCTGACCAAGCCCCTGGGGGGGGACAGGCTGACCGGGCCCCTGGGGGGGACAGGCTGACCGGGTCCCTGGGGGGGACAGGCTGACCGGGCCCCTGGGGGGACAGGCTGACCGGGCCCTGGGGGGACAGGCTGACCGGGCCCCTGGGGGGGAACAGGCTGACCGGGCCCCTGGGGGGGCGACAGGCTGACCGAGCCCCTGGGGGGGGGGACGGGCTGACCGGGCCCCTGGGGGGGGACAGGCTGACCGGGCCCCTGGGGGGACAGGCTGACCGGGCCCTGGGGGGACAGGCTGACCGGGCCCCTGGGGGGGGGACAGGCTGACCAAGCCCCTGGGGGGGGACAGGCTGACCGAGCCCCTGGGGGGGGGACAGGCTGACCGAGCCCCTGGGGGGGGGACAGGCTGACCGGGCCCCTGGGGGGGGACAGGCTGACCGAGCCCCTGGGGGGGGGGGGACAGGCTGACCGGGCCCTGGGGGGACAGGCTGACCGGGCCCCTAGGGGGGGGACAGGCTGACCAAGCCCCTGGGGGGGGACAGGCTGACCGGGCCCCTGGGGGGGACAGGCTGACCGGGTCCCTGGGGGGGACAGGCTGACCGGGCCCCTGGGGGGACAGGCTGACCGAGCCCCTTGGGGGGGGGGGACAGGCTGACCGGGCCCCTGGGGGGGGGGGGGGACAGGCTGACCGGGCCCCTGGGGGGACAGACTGACCGGGCCCTGGGGGGACAGGCTGACCGGGCCCCTGGAGGGGGAATATGTTGACCTGTGTCTTTGGATTCTAAGAATGGATGTTTTCCGTTTAATAAAAAAATTCATTTAGTTTTCCGTCTGACCTGCACTACTGATTAGCAATTGTTTTATTCATTTATTTCTAAAAAAAATTAAAAAGTTAGCCAAAAGTAGCCATGTTAATGGCTGGTGGCAGCGTTGTCTGCTACACTGGCACCTGAACAGGGACCTCGCTGGGGGTATGTGGAGTGTGTGTGGTTGGTTTAAGCAACCTCACCTAGCCTGAATTGGACTGATTGGCTGAGGCTGCACACCTGTGGGTCATTGTTAATCAAGGACCACAGGTTACAGCCTCCACCACACACACACCAGGCGGCAGTGTAGCTCAGGAGGTAGAGCGGTCGCCTCACAACCGGGAGGTTGCTGGTTCGTTACTCCTTGCAAAATCTGTCGAGGTGTCCTTGAACAAGACACCCTAACTGCACCCGACGTGCTGGCTGTCTCCTTGCATGGCTGACTCCGCCATCAGTGGTTGTATGAATGTGAGCAGTCCATTACCATTACACACTATAGGGAAGAGCTCTAGCATGTACCATATGCTTTGTTCACAATTATTCAAACTCTACAATAAACCGGATTCCTCATCACCCTGTGTCCTTGTCTTAGGGAGGTGCCCTCAAGTAGCTATTTTGAATGGCTGGTGGCAGCGTAGTCTGCGACATATGTATCTGTGTGTGAACAAACTCGATTTTGAAAACATTTAATTTGGGGAAAATAGTAGCCTATAACTCTCGACAGTGAGGCTATATTTTTCCAAATACCGGTACCTATATTATAATATCCATAACATAACACCCCACACTGGAACTCCAGTTTTGAATCTGCCTTTGACAGTTGCAGAGCGATGTTAATGTTGTATCCACACATTGAAATGTGAGACGTATAACACTGGACACTGGACACCCCCCCCCCCCCCCCCATGAGCAGTGCCATCCTCCCACACGGCTGTATGTTGTTCTTCAGGTGGGCCCGAGAGCCTTCTAAGCCCTTGCGAGGTCACAGTGTCAACAGACAAGACCCGTTAATCTGCACCCGCCGAGGCCCCCCGCTCTGGTTTGATCCGTATCACATGTCCTTGGTACCACATGTCTGCTCGTCATAGTCAGTGGGGCCAGACTCAGATCAGTAGGCGTTTTGGCCTTGCTATTTGTTGTTCCGTCCACAGAGCCGTTTAGCGGCCCCGAGGACAGGTGTACTTTTGTTTTTGGTTGTGTTGCCGGGTGGCTCTCAACGTCCACGTGGCCTTGAGAGTGAGAGCTGCAGCCATACAAACTCCGCCCACGCTACCCCCAACATGCACATACATAGATATTCAATTTGTCCCTGTGGGGAAATCGGTTTGCAGCGTAATCACAAGGTATTTCAGCATAACTAAATCACTAAATACACAAACAATCATATGTACTATCTAATTTTTAAGCCAACACAGGGTGGCTGTAAAAATAATCTATTTAGTAAAAGGTCAAAAGGCAGATGTCCCCTTCCAGCAGGACACCGCCTGGTCTGAATCTCCGTGGCTGGCGTACCTACAGTGGCTATTTGACAAAGCATTAAGTATTTATGTGCTCTTCACTTTTAAACACTGTTTTATTAAAGTACTTTCCTTGTTTCCTAGTTTCCTAGGAAAAACAGCTGCAGGTACCTTCATCAAAACACACGCTTATTTTACCTATTCTTTCACAGCCAAGTAATTCATATATGAAGAAAATCATATCCGATCTTGCGCCTTTTTGTAATTCAAATATTTGCAGTAATTTGCTTCACCGATGCTTCCCAAGACACGGGGCCAACGCCAATGATCCATCAAATTACATTGAATAGCTTGTTAATTTAATTATTCACATCAACTCTGGGGCAGATGCTCACTCAGTAGATAAAGGTAGATCAAAAATATAGACAGAAGGGGAATTGTCCTTTGATTGGATGACATTTTCCAGTTGACACAGATGGCAATTACACAGATGGCAATCTTGTAATTAACATTCTGGCTTCAATACAAAGTTATTTTTCCCTAACTGCTAATCTCTTGTTATCTCTATCACCCCCCCCCCCTCTCTCTCTCTCTCTCTCTCTCTCTCTCTCTCTCTCTCTCTCTCTCTCTCTCTCTCTCTCTCTCTCCCTCTCTCTCTTATTCAAAGAGTGCTGCTTTCAAACATTTTGTAGTTGATTATTTCAGAAGAAATAATCAACTACAAACACTTTGTAGTTTATTATTTCAGAAGAGCGAAATAACCAAATACACAAGACTTGGAATCAGGATTGTCTGAATATATGTTTGTGTCCATGGCTTTGTGAATGAACCCGTGGAACAGAAGGCAAAGGAATATGCCAAAAACATACAGTTATTATTGTATGACATAACAATAACATATGTTCAATAACATCTACGTCATTCTGTCACTGTTAGGAAAATAATAAAAAAATATATAATTTTAATAATAATAATGATGTTGAAAATGGTGTTAAATCCTATGTTTTTGCCAGTCTCTGCCAACCAGTTTGTGGCCATTCTACCCTGATGAACCCGGAAATCCCCCAAAAAAGAATACACATCGTACATCATTTAATACAATTTGTAGAGTTGAACTTGGGGGGGAGTTAATTGGATTCAGACGTCTGTTATTTCGATCACTAAGTGTCCCATCTCAAAGCAGTCACAGAAGCCCGGGGTTAACGAGACAGACAGTTATGAAGCATCTCAGTTGACTTATTCTCAAACAGACAATGGTCGGGATCGGAGATAGGAGGAACCGGAGCCAATTCCATTTTTAACAGGATCTTAAGACCTTAGGTGGTCCACAAGACAATGCCCTATTTAGTGTGCCGTGTGAGTGAGACCCAGACAAGGAGAAGCTTCAGGGGTAGGAGGAAGGAAGAACAGTAACCTGTCACAGCACTAATAGCTGACAGCTAGCGGGCCATCACCTACGATTCATTCGTACAAATGAAAAGGCTTCACAATTTTTAAAAGTATAGATTATCAAGTCAGTGCGCTTGCAAGAGGATATATTTTCAGGCGGGCCGCTACAAATCTAATGAATGCGTGGGAAACACTGCATGGTCCACAGAATAAATCACTTCTCCTGACTCAAGGGTAGCAGACGACAAGCCGTTAAAACGGGGGAAAGTTTTGGGGAAAGTCTTTTGGAGAGTTGTGTAGTTGAATGATGAACACATTAAATGCTACATGCTAGCGCTCCTCCATCAGTGTGTGTGTGTGGTGGTGGCTGGTTTAACCTTTGGGCCTTGATTACCAAGGACCCACAGGTGTGCAGCCTCACCAAGCAGCCCCAGACTCGAATCAGTCTGACTGGGGCCACATGAGGCTGCTTCAACCAGACTCTAATCAGTCTGACTGGGGCCAGATGAGGCTGCTTCAAACAGACTCTAATCAGTCTGACTGGGGCCAGATGAGGCTGCTTCAACCAGACTCTAATCAGTCTGACTGGGGCCAGGTGAGGCTGCTTCAACCAGACTCTAATCAGTCTGACTGGGGCCAGGTGAGGCTGCTTCAACCAGACTCTAATCAGTCTGACTGGGGCCAGGTGAGGCTGCTTCAACCAGACTCTAATCAGTCTGACTGGGGCCAGGTGAGGCTTCAAGCAGACTCTAATCAGTGATCAGTGATCGAGCGCGGCGCTGGAGGAAAGCAGACGTGTCTCTACGAGCTCCCGCAGTTTATTTAGTTAAATTGTACCTTTTACTTGTCTTTTATTCGCCTTTTCTTTGTATCTAAGTAACTTTATAGGACTATAGCTAGTCACCATGTGTGTTATCACATATGATCGCCAAACACTCTTGGAATTCCAGAACAATATAACCACAGACAACGCAACAAAGCACTGGGACTTACCTGCGGAGATCCGGCGGGACAAAGGAGAGGAGGGGAGCCACCAAGCCCCGGGGGGAAGGGAGCCACCAAGCAACAACAAAAGCGCCAGCAGGAGAGGGTCCCACGGCGGCTACTGGTTAGGACACGCCGGAGGCGATGGAACCCAGGCCTAGGGACCTAGGTCTGGGCACCCCCATCTGTAACTGGATTATGGACTTCCTGACGGGCAGGCCTCAAGTGGTGAAGATTGGGAACAACATCTCATCCACTCTGGTCCTCAACACCGGAGCACCCCAAGGCTGCTGCCTCAGTCCCCGGCTGTACTCGCTGTACACACATGACTGTACTGCCACGCACAGCAATAATCGGATTATCAAGTTTGCAGACGAGACCACAGCCATCGGCTTGATAAGCGAGTGCGATGAGTACAGAGATGAGGTGGTCCAGCTGACATGATGTTGTGAGGACAACAGCCTCGCTCTGAATGTCAACAAGACCAAGGAATTCAGGGGACTTTGTGGACTTCAGGAGCCACCGGGGCACCCACTCCAAGTTGTCAGCTGCTTCCGTTTTCTGGGACAACATATTTCCAATGACCTGGCATGGACACGCAACACGGAGGTCATGCTGAATAAGGCACACCAGCAGATAATAAGGACCAGATGTCAGAAGAAGCCCATGTCCATCAGAAAGGACCGCAACCACCCTGGACACCATCTCTTCTTCCCCCTACCGTCTGGTCGCCGGTTGCGCAGCATCCGTACAGCAAGTCCTACCAGGTTTAAGGAGAGTTTTTATCCACAGGCAGTGACCTACTGAACTGCTAGGAGTGCTGACACTTTCACTTTCATAACATGTCATTAACATAACACTTACATACTTTGCTGGACTTTCTAAGCTCATCACAGTTACTGCACTGTACTGCACTGTATTCATGATGCTGCTGCACTACTGGCACTTTAAATGCTTTTGAAAGATTTTTTGTAAAAACAACAAAAAACCATGTACATATCACTTAAGTCACTTTGCAGCTCTTTGGTGAGGCTAGGTGAGGCTGCTTCAACCAGACTCTAATCAGTCTGACTGGGGCCAGATGAGGCTGCTTCAACCAGACTCTAATCAGTCTGACTGGGGCCAGGTGAGGCTGCTTCAACCAGACTCTAATCAGTCTGACTGGGGCCAGGTGAGGCTGCTTCAACCAGACTCTAATCAGTCTGACTGGGGCCAGGTGAGGCTGCTTCAACCAGACTCTAATCAGTCTGACTGGGGCCAGGTGAGGCTTCAAGCAGACTCTAATCAGTGATCAGTGATCGAGCGCGGCGCTGGAGGAAAGCAGACGTGTCTCTACGAGCTCCCGCAGTTTATTTAGTTAAATTGTACCTTTTACTTGTCTTTTATTCGCCTTTTCTTTGTATCTAAGTAACTTTATAGGACTATAGCTAGTCACCATGTGTGTTATCACATATGATCGCCAAACACTCTTGGAATTCCAGAACAATATAACCACAGACAACGCAACAAAGCACTGGGACTTACCTGCGGAGATCCGGCGGGACAAAGGAGAGGAGGGGAGCCACCAAGCCCCGGGGGGAAGGGAGCCACCAAGCAACAACAAAAGCGCCAGCAGGAGAGGGTCCCACGGCGGCTACTGGTTAGGACACGCCGGAGGCGATGGAACCCAGGCCTAGGGACCTAGGTCTGGGCACCCCCATCTGTAACTGGATTATGGACTTCCTGACGGGCAGGCCTCAAGTGGTGAAGATTGGGAACAACATCTCATCCACTCTGGTCCTCAACACCGGAGCACCCCAAGGCTGCTGCCTCAGTCCCCGGCTGTACTCGCTGTACACACATGACTGTACTGCCACGCACAGCAATAATCGGATTATCAAGTTTGCAGACGAGACCACAGCCATCGGCTTGATAAGCGAGTGCGATGAGTACAGAGATGAGGTGGTCCAGCTGACATGATGTTGTGAGGACAACAGCCTCGCTCTGAATGTCAACAAGACCAAGGAATTCAGGGGACTTTGTGGACTTCAGGAGCCACCGGGGCACCCACTCCAAGTTGTCAGCTGCTTCCGTTTTCTGGGACAACATATTTCCAATGACCTGGCATGGACACGCAACACGGAGGTCATGCTGAATAAGGCACACCAGCAGATAATAAGGACCAGATGTCAGAAGAAGCCCATGTCCATCAGAAAGGACCGCAACCACCCTGGACACCATCTCTTCTTCCCCCTACCGTCTGGTCGCCGGTTGCGCAGCATCCGTACAGCAAGTCCTACCAGGTTTAAGGAGAGTTTTTATCCACAGGCAGTGACCTACTGAACTGCTAGGAGTGCTGACACTTTCACTTTCATAACATGTCATTAACATAACACTTACATACTTTGCTGGACTTTCTAAGCTCATCACAGTTACTGCACTGTACTGCACTGTATTCATGATGCTGCTGCACTACTGGCACTTTAAATGCTTTTGAAAGATTTTTTGTAAAAAAAACAAAAAACCATGTACATATCACTTAAGTCACTTTGCTGCTCTTTGGTGAGGCTAGGTGAGGCTGCTTCAACCAGACTCTAATCAGTCTGACTGGGGCCAGGTGAGGCTGCTTCAACCAGACTCTAATCAGTCTGACTGGGGCCAGGTGAGGCTGCTTCAACCAGACTCTAATCAGTCTGACTGGGGCCAGGTGAGGCTGCTTCAACCAGACTCTAATCAGTCTGACTGGGGCCAGGTGAGGCTGCTTCAACCAGCCACCAACCACACCACACTCCCCAGTAAATTATATCTACTTATCTCTCCTATTTGATTGGGAAGATGGGCTAGGTGGCTGCTATAAGATACCACTGTAGTTTGTTGTTCTCAATATATTTGAGCATACAATGAATTCCAGTCATATAATAAGCTCATCCCTCTGCAATGCTAAGCACAGGTTTAAACCTGGTCTGAAACTCCCACCGCCCCCATCCCATCACAGGAGTCACCTCGGAGACGGGGAGGCTGGACCAACCTCTCGATGAACTCAGACAGCGTTGTGGAACGGCGGTACCAATACAGCGGACGGTGTGGACACGGCCAGGATGCTAATTTCCCCCTTGGCTTCATCAGACATCAGAGGTAGACATAGTCCATCGGTCGGGGGGATCGCGCTGCACTGATGTGGCCACGTCCGTCTATTCCACACCCTCCTACCCTTTGGCACGAGGCGAGTTAGCTGCCTTTTTAGCGCTGTGTAGCACTTAACCCGCATCAACCTCACCTGCTATGCTCTCCGTAAGAAGAGGCTTGGTGTAAACGGAGCAAGGTGAAACCGTGTAGCCGATCTGTGAGGGGAAAGGAAACACACAGTGGCCTGGCAATATAGGGTAAAAAATATACGAAAGCTATGTTTATATTAGCATAGGCAGAAAAGATCTCACAACATATCAACACATTTGAACTGAAACACAGGGCTCACCTACTAAAAGAATAGGCTTCCATGACCAGTTCCGTCGTGATGTCAAAACCAGGGCTTTCCTTGTGTCTTCTGGCTTCCTGCATCCACATGGATTAAAAACAGGCGTCCAGAGGCCACAGCTTTTTGTGGGTGTTAGAGTTCCTGGGTTCTGCGTGTCCCCTCTACTACTAAGGAGTGAGAGGAACGGCCCGGAGGGACTGTGTCCGCCAGGGATAATGGAGGCTTGATGAGATGTGCCATGCCTGAGGCAGGAAGTGTTGCATCAATGTTTAATAAAATAACTCACAGTGACCCACACCATCCATAGCACGCCGGTGGATCTCTCTCTCTCTCTACCTCTCTCTGTCTCTCTCTCTCTCTGTCTGTCTCTCTCTGTCTCTCTCTCTTTCTCCTGCTGTTGTTCTGTTCTAACAAGGTCAATAATTGCTTTGTTTTCTGCCCATAAATCACTCTGACCAACTAGCTTAGGTAACAAACTATACGATGTATGTGTGTGGGTGGGTGTGTGCAAATGTATGTGTGTCTGTGCATCTACATGTGTGCATGTGTGCGTGTGTGTGCGTGCGTGTGCGTGTCTGCGTGTGTGTGTGTGCATATCTATGTGTGTGTGTGCGTCTGCGTGTGTCTGCGTGTGTGTGTGTGTGTGTGTTACGTGGTCCCACATTAACTGCTGGTTTCCTTTAGCAGGCTACATTTGATTTGCGAGTTAGCATGCAGCGCTTTGTCCCAGCTGCACATCAGCATTCTGGAGACGCCTGGGAGAGCGAACCCGACCTTCCCTGGAACACACCCAGAGCCCGTGTTCCTCCTCCCTCGTCCCCTTCTTCCTCCCGTCAGAGGGGAACTATGCCGCTTTTCATCATTTGCTCATCATTGGCTTTGTATCATACCAATGTGGGGCAGTGCATGCAAATGAACACTGGTAACCTTTACCTCCATGTAGCCTGCACTCCGGATGACTGGCCGTCATCTTACCCGGCCTCTTCAGCGGGTAAGAGGACGGACGGACCAACTGTTTTCACAGGATCAGATCCTTCGAGTCAACAATACATGTCAACTTGTTGAACATTAACATTCCAGTCTATTTTAGTGTAATTCAATGAATTTAGGTCTGTATAAGTGGGTATACTTATAGTTGACATTCAGCTCCATAGTGACATTTTGGCTTGTGAAGGGATGACACCTCTATTATATTACAAAATGTGAATGGATGACACCTCGACTCAGTGGCGGGCCGTGTGTTTCACACCTAGGCCTTCAGTGATGCCCTACACAGTCCTACCTGAATTATTCTACCTTTATGACACCATGGCTCTAGAAACGCAGAAACGCAGTATAACCGGGCGTTGCATCACCTTAACATAGTCAAGTACAACAGAGTTAGATTAATATTTCCGAAGCATTTATAATCAATAAATCCGCATTTAAGAGTGTTAAACTACCAGCTTTAGGTGCTTTTAAGGGATTAGTCTACAAAGTTGTATTAAGTCCACCAAAAGCATGTGAGCTTTAACAAGTTGGTTCAGTTTCAGTTTCATTTAAGAAACGTGACGATAAAGACACATCAACTATTCACTGAAAATAAAAGAAAACAAACAAATAATTAGCATTTGTTCATGAGGATATATTTGCCACAGCGGTGAAAGTGTATTCCTAGCCTTAAATGTCCACTTTGATAAAGGTTCAACCAAAACAATTCAACAAGTCTCCTTGAGTACTTGTACATATCTCTACAAAAAATTAAAAAATTAAATGCTTTCAGTTCCAAAAAAACAGCTTGTAGAAATCTACACAAATTAACTTCAAGTTCAAGTTCAGTTTGCTAGCTCTGCATAGCTCTGCGCGTATCCAATCAGAAGACGTGCGCGTGCTGATGTTATCGTACGCCTGCTAGCTGGCGCCGGTGTCGCCAAATCAAAATCTGATTGGTTAACGCCACAGTTTGGTTTCCGTTCACTTTAAGCTCCAGGCGCCCGCACTGTTGATTCTGAAGCCTTCAGGGCAGATTTCTGGGACCCTGGCAACACATGATGGCTGAAATATGATTGGATAAAAGCTCTAACATAAAGGCCAGCCCTCCAAATCTTGATCTGAGGCTGGAAGCAGCGCAACCAAAAGAGAAAGCTATGAAATGAAGATAATAGACTATGGGGAATAATTTAATACATATTTGTGGAAAAAAGATATCAAAATTTAATTTATATTCTGATGATGAATATCATCAGAATATAAAGTTTTACTGATGAGAAGGCCTTGCTGGCCCTGACGGCCCACCACTACCTCTACTATATAATAACATGGGAGTGGATGACACCTCTACTATATAATAACATGGGAGTGGATGACACCTCTACTATATAATAACATGTGAATGGATGACACCTCTACTATATAATAACATGGGAGTGGATGACACCTCTACTATATAATAACATGGGAGTGGATGACACCTCTACTATATTATAATATGTGAATGGATGACACCTCTACTACAATACAACATGTGAATGGATGACCCGGGCGCTGTATAAATAGCTGCCCACTGCTCCTAATACTAGGATGGGTTAAATGCAGAGAACACATTTCACTGTATGTTTACATGTATGTGATCAATAAAGAGGATTCAATCCTCACGATTTGTTGTTGTTGTTGTTGTCTACTATATTATAATATGTGAATGGATGACACCTCTACTATATTATAATATGTGAATGGATGACACCTCTACTTTATTAGTAGCAGACATCAGGGCAGCCCTTGAACCCCGGTGTGGCTGCTCGGTGGGGGGTCTGTTATCACATGACCTATAAACTTCAAGTGGCTATTGATTGGTCCAGTAATCAGCCTCTCCATCAAACCACCGGCCGGCTGACGACAGCGGCGCTCTTTTTGATGATGACCACGTCGGCATGGCGACTCTTTCAAAGGTCATCCGTCACGCCCATCAAACACGCACACACGTGCACACACACATACACGCGCGCACACACACAAACGCATGCACGCACGCACACACGCACGCACGCACGCACGTACATACACACGCACACAAACACACATTCATATTACCTTCATATGAGTCCTTATAGTTCCCATGTTGGTCCTGAAGGTAGCGTCCATTTTCACCAATGAAGCTAAACTGCAGTCTTTGTAGTCTGAGTTTGCGTTTATTAGACCATAAGTTGCTGCAACAAACATTCTGTCAGGTTTTAAAAAGAATAATAAACCAAATAAATCAGTAATGGACACGCAGCTCCACTGGGGTGTTGTGAAATGTGAAATGCTGACCGCTATTTACCAGAATTGTAAGTGATATAGAGGGGGAACAGCAGGAGCGGATAGGCTGGAGTGTGGCTGATCTATGTTCAGTCTCTTGTGGTTAAACTTGTCCTTCTTAGGTCTTTCCATCCCACCACTGGTCTTCATTTTGGAGTAGGTCTTGTTCTTTGTTCATTATCTTTGCCTTATACACCCGCTGTGTGTACATTAACTGTATCTGGCTTGCAGGTTTAAGAACGGATTTCACAATTTCCGTGTTTCCGCTGTATACCGAATGTGAGTTATAGTTAGCTAGTGAGTCAGCGTCATACATGTCAACATCACTTTTCTTTCCATCTATTTCCTCCGACGGCCGACTGTTTACTTTCTCCTCTCTGACGAAACGTTGTGTTCTGAAAGGGCTATTTGACAAGTAGCTTGTTTTGTACACATTGTGCCCATTTATTGTGCTCGATGACGTGCAAACTGCGCTTGAAATTCCCCTGGTGTTCTCACTCCACAACAGATGGAATTAAACAGCGGAAGCTGCAGCCACAGGAAGTCGACCGAATGGAATTCAGCTGAATTCAGCCAACATGAATTCAGCCAAAAATAATTTTGCCAAAAAGGTGTGTATTGTTTTGGGGCGGCAGGATAGCTCAGTCTCAGATAGTCTGTTGGGACTTGCCTTTTCGGAACAGGAAGGTCACCGGTTCAAGTCCCGGAAACGTCCTTGGCACTGCCGAGGTGCCCTTGAGCAAGGCCCCAGACCCCTACACTGCTCCCCGGGCACTGAATATACAATAGCTGCCCACTGCTCCTAACACTAGGATGGGTTAATGCAGAGGAACACATCTCACTGTGAGTTCATGTTTGTGACTAATAAAGAGGATTAAACTCTACAGATTAAGATTTGTTTACACGAAGGTCACAACACATTGATTGGTGTTAATGGTATTCCTTCATTGATTATTAATGATTGACCAGGGTTAACATTGAATGACAATATTCCAATATCCAAAAAAAGAAGTCAGCATAATAATTCCTCGACCCTTTTGACCAATATGGAACCCATGATGCTAATCGATGAAGGCTGAATGGGAGAGAGATGCCCAGGTGGTCCAGCTCGGCCTATGGATCCGATCCCTTCGATGGAGGGGTCAAAGGTGAGGCCTGACACGCCCCCTCTGCCCCCCGCTGCTGTCAGAGGACCCAGGGGTGACCTCTTTGATTGCTGTCAGGCTCCATCACGAAGGAAGCTTCCAGCAGATGGTACGTTTCACCCAACGCGCCTTCGTTTCACACAACTTAGCTAAGAGGGAAATCGTGGTCATTTCATGAAATCAAATTAGTTTTGGGAAATCATTGACTGACTCAAAAACATTGACACAAAAACGATGAATTGTTGCTGAACACCTTAGGGCTCCAACACATTCCACTCCCAGTAGAACACGCAAGATCCTTTCCAATCAGCAATCTGCGTGAACGTGTCACTCAACCAATGCTTGGTATTGAATCAAGGCGTATTAACATGAATATTTAACATACACATTCAACATTCTGGCTCTTATCTCTCTTTGCTATTTTCCATCATTTTGGTTTGGTCTAGCTCGCCGCTAAAAGCCATGGTCCAACATAGACGTCTTCAGTAGAAAAATGAATGAATGAAGAATATAATTATTATCAATACAGCAATAGCATATGTACACATAAAGTTCAATAATTCCAAAGACAGATCTCTGAAAGGACCCCCACATTACAGTTTCTCATTTGAATTGTGCTATTTGGTCATTCATTCTAATTGCATAGCTTGGGTTGATAAGATGTCACTCAGCCACATTCCGGAGATGACATTCTGTGTAATCATTTAGTAATTATTTATTTCTAATTTGTATTTCTTGTCTAATCATTTCAACGCTAAATGCAAGTCTGGCAAGATGGGCATGTGTGGGGATATTTTCCTGCATATAGAAACACAATATCCCAATCCCAACCATTCATCTAGCTTTCAGTTATTGGGTGTGTTCTGTGTGTGCCTAAAGTGTGTTTTATATGGACTACATCAAAACACAGTTTAATAGTGGGGTGTGTTTAACGAATAAAGACAGACACTGCTGCTTTTCTTGTGCTGCGTTGCCGTGGTGACTGTCTCTTCTGTCAGTCCCTGCATCTATCCATCCATCCCTCTCTCTCGCTCCCTTGCTCGTTCCCTCCCACCCTCCATATCACTCTCATCCTCTCTCTCTCCCTCTCTCTTACTCCCTCTCCCTCGCCCTCTGTCCCTCTCTCTCTTTATCCTCCTCTCTCTCCCCCTCCCACCCTCCATCTCCTTCTCATCCTCTCTCTCTCTCTCTCTCTCTGTGTCTCACTCCCTCTCTCACTTTCTCCCTCTCCCTCCCACCCTCTCATCCTCTCTCTCTCTGTTTCTCTCCCTCTTACTCTCTTTCTCCCTCGCGCTCACACACCCTCTCTCTCTCTCTCTCTCTCTCTCTCTCTCTCTCTCTCTCTCTCTCTCTCTCTCTCTCTCTCTCTCTCATAGAGAGAGAGAGTCTATGGCTTATCCACCTCCGCCCTAACTTACCAGATGTTCCCTGGGAAGAGCTCGGAGTAATCAAACTGTCATTATCTTCATCCTTGTTTTAAAACAGCAAAGAGAGTATTGATTATAACATCAAGAACTTAATAGGAATCACATTGATAGCCAGTCATTTGGAAGACCCATTTAGTTTGCGTGTCTTGTTTATTAGGAATATAGCCAGTTAGCCAGTCTGTGTCACCATATTCTTTTGGTTTGCTGCTTTGAGAAAAAAATAGCATTTCACCTTAAAAACCAAACTGCACTAACCAAATCATCAAAGGCTAAATGACTATCAGGATGTGCATACGTGACGTCACAATAACAGACCAAGGCACCCTGAGCCCGTGAAGATCATCATTCAAATGTAGCAACGGCTCAATCCTTTCTGCATTGATCCCTGAGACAAATGTGTGCTGTGGGTAATGATTGAGACGCGGTTTGACCAATGGTGGCATGGTGAGGAGGCGGGACATAAGGAGAGATGTCACAGTTATGTAAAATATTGCGACTGTGGGAAGCAGAAGCCGAATCCCGGACATTTTTGGCGATTTAGCATTTTTTCTGTCCCAAAAAGAGGACGTCTGGACATTTGAGACTATGTTCATGTTTGAGTGCATGAAGAACGATGCACTATCTTCCTTGAATTCATAAGATACAACCCCTTTAACATAGTAGGACAACATGTTCTCTGGGCATGCATGTGTCATGGTCCAACCCAGCTCTTCCCGCTCCTAGTCCTGGTTTTCCGCGGGCTTCCTGGATCCACGATGTCACGACTCCGTTCCGAATGCCACTTTGTGTTTTCCCTGTCGGCCGTGTCATACCGGACTCACCTGTCCCTCAATCACATCTCATTTACCAAGCTGTAGTTAAGCCATGTCTTGTGTGTTACTCATCGCTGGATTATCACTCTGATTCTCGGAAAGCCTCACGTCTGTATCAAGTTTCACGTCTTGTGTTCTGTTTATTGATCCCCGTGCTTTGACCGTCGCCTCAACCCTCGACAGCCCGTTTCCGACCTCTGCTCGCCTTGACCACGATTTTGGATTTTGCCCTGTCTGTACCTGTGCCTTTGCTCACGTTAATGTGTGTGTGTGCGTTAAAACACCTGTTCTACCTGGCTTCTGTTCGCTCTGCTTTGGGGTCCCACCGACACCAGCCGTGTTCACTGCTAGCAGCTAAACTCACCTCGCTAACAGTTGTGGGCTGATTGTTTTACCCATTTATTTGATTAGGGTTTTAATGTAAAACATTTAATTCAGTTAAAGAGCAGCGTGACGTATTTAGCTTGGATGGTCGTGCATCTTAAATGCTTTAAGTCCTAGTAAGTAGACTAAGATTAATTCATATTATTAATATTATCGTGTAGTAACAGACTGTGAGAGATGTTAATGAGGGTGTTCACAGTCCTGACATTAGCGAAACACAGATCCTTAAATTACACAACTCATATTTGTATTCTACTTGTATAAGAAAGAAAGATGCAATCTTTGTATAGTGTAGTTTGCGTGTCATTGGGTGAAACACTTGTTTTAAAGTTACTAAACCACACTTAATGTAAAAAATAAAAAATAAAAAAATAATTAAATCTGTTTTCGTCAACGGGATTATGACGGCAATTTAGAGTCAGCAGAGACCAAACGAGGCCCACGGGCCCTTTTACAGGATATATCTTTACTTTGCTGAATGTACTTGAAAATCGATTTACTAGCAAATAACGGACGGAGACCGTGGCTTACGGTGAGTGTTTTCTGTAGGTCTCACAGTTCACATTTATTGATGAGCACAACACAGATACAAATTCACCTTGAGCAGCCGAGGAAAGAAAAAAAAAAAGCAAGTACTTTTACGATCCAATTTCACCTTTCCATCGAGTACAACGATAACACAGTTTATTACCCAACAAAAACAACCAAACACAGATCCAAAGCTAATGAGTGTACAGGCTGTTGAGCTATTGTTTACATACGTATTCCAACACTTGCTGGAAAAAGAGCATGAATGAGCGAAAGAGAGTAGCATAATGGAAAGGCTTCGGTAGTGCCACGGCAATTCATTGACAGCCAGCCCTCGAAAAACATTGGAAATAATAACACCAGACAAATAAAAAGGCTCCTCCAAAACGGCAGGATATCGCTCACCATGGGTCCGACTGCCAGGTCAAAGCACAATGAACGGAGCTGGAACAACAGGAATAGCAGTAAATCAGCACGATTACACAGGCGCAGACACACAAACGTACACACACAGGAGGTAGATCTGCGGTGAAAGCTCCCCAGAGAACCAGCCAGAATGGGAATGGGGAAATGACAGGTATACTTCAAAAGCACAAGTAAACACCTAGACGGGTGAACATCATCGACAGACGACAGCAAACACACACAGCAACCGCCTCGTCCTAAGGCAGTAGCCCACGACAGACCATAAACCTCTAGCAAACCCGTTGACCTCTTCGTAAAGGTGGCTTCGCCCTCAACCCTTCACGACCCCAACCCCCACGACCCCAACCTCCACAACCTCAAACCTCAAAGACCTCAAACCTCCACGACCTCAAACCTCCACGACCTCAAACCTCAAAGACCTCAAACCTCAAAGACCTCAAACCTCCACAACCTCAAACCTCCACAACCTCAAACCTCCATGACCTCAAACCTCAAAGACCTCAAACCTCCATGACCTTAAACCTCCACAACCTCAAACCTCCATGACCTCAAACCTCAAAGACCTCAAACCTCCATGACCTCAAACCTCCACGACCTCAAACCTCCATGACCTCAAACCTCAAAGACCTCAAACCTCCATGACCTCAAACCTCCACGACCTCACTATGGGGGAAACAGGCAGCTGGATCAGGGTCTGTTGTGAGTAGGGTATAGACCGCGTACCAATCCTACTCCAAACTCCTAATTTGCCTCCAACAGAAGTATGTCATGTTGACACACACACACACACACACACACACACATGCACGCACGCACGTACGCACGCACGCTTGCACAGACCTGCAGGCACACTTAAGGCAATGGTGGCCTTGAAAGGGCGAGCATTTAGAGCATCTAGACCTGAGCCGTTAGCCTCTGCTCTGCTCTCCCACACATGGTGAATATTGACTGAGACTCCAAAAGAAACAAAGAAAAACATTCAATCAAGTGGCGTCCCTCACAATGTATGATGTAGCATCTCTCCCTCAAGAGGAGACGGACACATGAACACACAGAGCATGTACAAATGGGCCATGAACCAGATTCTGACCACCTGTCGTTCAGGTATAAAGGCTGTGTGTGTGTGTGTGTGTGCGTGCGTGCGTGTGTGTGTGTGTGTGTGTGTGTGTGTGTGTGTATGTGTGTGTGCCTGCATGTGTGTGTGTGCATGCATGCGTGTGTGTAAGCATGTAGGCGCGTGTGTGTGTGTATACATGTGTTGTACGCACATGTGTGTGTGTGTGTGTACGTCTGTCTGTGTGTGTGTGTGTGTGTGTGTGTGTGTGTGTGTGTGTGTGTGTGTGTGTACGTCCGTGTGTGTGTGTGTGTGTGTGTGTGTGGTGTGTGTGTGTGTGTACGTCTGTGTGTGTGTGTGTGTGTGTGTGTGTGTGTGTGTGTGTGTGCAGATTTGGGGCAGCTGCCAATTTTTTAATTCTTTTGCTACAGAACTAATAAGGCAGAAAATCCCTTCTCTCCCGGCATACTGTGAACGGCATTCACAGCCAGAAGTCTCTGCTGAGCCCCACACTAATGAAACAAATACACAGGCACTGCTTAACCTTCAGAGAGTGTCACACCTCATCGTTCCGCTTCCAGATAGACATGGGTGAATTA
>CM051015.1:3238326-3258326 GCA_027704905.1 Muraenolepis orangiensis | reverse complement strand
CAGTACACACACACACACACACACATACACACAAATACACACACACAAATACACACACATACGCACACACACATATACACACACACACACACATCCTAAAGTGTCCACGGAAGTTTGGGTCATATTTGTAGTGCACACGTTAACAGTAGCGCTAATCAGAGACTTCTGAGGGTGAGATGAGAACATGACAACATGACAACATGAGACCATGAGAATGTGACAACATGACAACATGACAACATGAATGAATGAGGTGGCCTTGATGCTGCTGATGACGTCTATATATAAATATATATATATAATAATGATAATAATAATTATGATCATGATAATGATGATGATGATGATGATAATAATACAATTCAAGTAAAATAATAATAATTATAATAGTAATATTTATAATAATGATAATAATAATACAAATAATAATAATAATAATAATACAATTAAAGTAAAATAATAATAATAATAATAGTAATAATAATTAATAATGACAATAATAATAATAATAATATTAAAATCAAAGTAAAATAATAATAATAATAATAATCAATACATTGCATGATCGATAATCAATACATTGTATTCGGATGGTGCAGCTCTGATGTCTCATGCCACCCTGGGCAGCACCAACAAAGCGCAGTGATACTGATGCTCTTTGAGTTGAACATGATGACTACCACCGGACGCCCAGGACGTTCCTACTGTCATCCATAATGAAAATATATCAAGCAGGTATGTGGGTTAGACCACGTGTTGTCCTGGGAGGACCACATTCAAAGGGTTTGCAAAAGGACTCAATTAATACTTTGTCTCCTCAGGGCCTCGGGTCTTTTGGATTGAGTAGACCTTTGTTGTTTTACTTCTGTGATGTTATGATATTTAAGAGTATAGTCATATATATATATATATATATATATGGTATGAGTTGTGTCAGTCCACTTCTTTCCACTACTTTTTAAGTTAAAGCTGCTCCGTCCAATAAAAAAGGTGATATGCCAACCTCTTGGGAAACTCTCTGAATCAGCCGACCATAATCACACATTAAAGCTGACCATCAACACTCTGAGCCCAACCCTGTCCTGAACAATGGACATGAATTGCGACCATCAAACGGCAGATATATAGGGTTTTCCCACGATTTAATAGGGCTAGACTGAAGCACTCTTTTGTGCACCAGTCAATCCAATAATGAAATATGGAGCATTAATCAGCCGATCAAATGTACGTCGAAAGGCACTTGCATATATCGTCTGCTGTGTTTGTAAAAGTAGGTATCTTTGTTTTGGTGTGTGATTTGGTGTGTGACACGGTAGCGGAGCTACCGTGACACAAGAAGCCCTTCTGACTTGTCTGACCATAAAGTATTATCAGTGTTATGTTATTATTATTATTATTATTATTATCGTATCGTACTCATTCCCACTCTCAACCCAGGCCAGCCCAGAGATGATTGCAAAAACGTTATCTTACAAAAACAAACAAAAAACAGTTCCACCCACCCACACAGCCCTACACACACATGGTCTCCTCCTCCCACAGGAGGGTTTGTGTTTAGAAGGACGTGACCAGCTGTTTGAGTGTTTGTTTGATTTCTTTTTTGTTGGCGTTTTGTTCGGTGCTCACCGGTGGATTCTCTGCTCTGGCCCATCTCAAACTGGATGCCTCTGTACAGCTCTCTGGAGATGAGTCCATAGGCCACTATCATCACCACCCCTGGGATCACGAACAGCATCAGCAGCAGTAGAACACACCTGAGACACAGAAACTAAACATATGATATATATATGTGTTTTTGGCTTTTATATATATTTGAAATATATATATATAAAAGCCAACACAAAAACACACACACACACACACACACACACATAAAAGCACCCACAAGAAAAACAGGTGCAAACACAATCATTCCCTCACAGATAAAAGTAAACATAACAAGCCCCGGGCCAACCGTACACCGATAGTAAAAACACATCATAACTCAGACATCACAGGGACCTTTCCCCTTCCCCAGCGGTGTTCCTGGCAAACATCGGAAGAAGCACGAGCCCGAGGCTCCCCATCCGAACACAGAGATGGAGAGCTGTCGCGTCCAACCTAGCGGTGAAGAACTAGTGATCAACCGGGGGGTGAATGTATATGTTGTATTGTGCTTATGTATTAGCTTTTGCTTATAAGCTTGTGTCTACTGGCTCCACTATTTGTCATTGCCCCTGTTTGATGTACTTCTTCTGTAGAATCTAGGGCACCAATTGATATTTTACCTGAGCACTGGCTCTGCTCTTGGAGGCTTGTGAGGGTGTAAATGCTCTTATGACTTCTGGTGACTAGGAGTAGTTATCTTGTCAACCTATGTTGAATGTCCTATTGTAAGTCACTCTGCTAAATGTAATGTAATGTTCACAAACTCCACTGCGTCTGCTGTTTGATGCATATGGTATCTTCTGCAAAGAGCAGATGGTGTGTGTGTGTGTGTGTGTGTGTGTGTGTGTGTGTGTGTGTGTGTGTGTGTGTGTGTGTGTGTGTGTGTGTGTGTGTGTGTGTGTGTGTGTGTGTGTGTGCGTGTTGTGTTGTGTAATTTGAATAAATAAGTGACTGGCATTAAATAAAGCTACACACGCTGTATGCCGAAAATAGTTTCCATGTTGAATGGCACTAAAAGGTTGAGAATAATGTCAACTGAGGCTGGTGGGCACAACATGTCTCAAAGGGAAAGAAAGACAGAGATTTGTTTTGGAAAAATGTCAAAAATAATAAGGTGAGAGATTTTAATGTGTTTCATCACAGACTATGATTATATATATACATGTTGTTGTTTTTTTGTAAAAGTTGTCTTCAAACTAATATTTGTTTGTTCTTCCAGCACCCATGGAGCAGCGATCACCCAGGTAGCTCAGGTCAGGTCACACTTCATCGCTATGGCAATCGCTTCTTTGATGAAATCTCTCGTCTCCCCTTGTTTCCATTCAAACACAAAACACTAAACTAATTAAACTGTAGACAACCAAACAACAACACCAGCGTTGACATTCTTATTCTTATTTGCACCTCTCCGAAATTGGAACCGGCCATCTATTCAAATGGTCTACTGCTGGTGCCTTGGCTCAGAGGCACAGGCAGGAGTATTAACCTAGAAAGTCAGTCGTATGGTTGGTGTGAAGGACCACAACAAGCTGTGGGACTCCAGCCAAGGTAAACTCAAATAAAGATAAATGTATGTTGTACGAAACCAAAGCTACTGTTTGTGTCATCATTGAACTACCATCTATAAAGGGCCAACGCAATACTTGTGTGTGTATATATATATATACACCGTTTTTATATGGACATTCATATATATGTTTATTTTTGTTCAGATTTGTTTTAAAATGATTTATATTTGTTCAACTGTAGTTGTTAAGTGCATCTTGAGGATTGCGATATCATTTTGTTGTTCTTGTGCAATGAAAATAAAGGCATTCTGATTCATATTCTGATATATCTGAACTGGATAGTGTATGTGCATTATGTATGTTCAAATGAATACAAAGAGAAAATGTGTGGCATGTGTTGTTGGCCTATTGACGCGCTGCAGACTGAACTGAAGCACCTCCCTCACCCCTCTGGAGGCCCACCTCGAGGCCCACTCCCGGACCTGGGACCCAGGGGTCACTCACCAGGTCTGCTCCGCCCTGACATGGGGCCACTTGTGGCGACACTTGTGGCCCGTGGTGTTGCCGGGTCCCTGGAAGGTGTCCAGGTGGCTGATGATGGGATACGGCATCATGACGATAAAGGCCAGCACCCACGTGGCGGCGATGACCTGGTAGGCGTGGGAGCGCGTCTGCCACACCCGAGACTTGAGTGGGTTGCATATGGCGCTGTAGCGCTCTATCGCTATGGCGACCAGGCTGAAGGTGGAGATGCTCACGGAGATGCCTGTGTAGGGGGGGGAACAAATAAAGAAGAGAAGGAAGAAGGCGATGAGTCACCGCGGCTCTCGTCGGACGCCTTAAATGGAAGCCAGACAAACAGGAGCGTCTGTGATGTCCTGTCTTCAGCGAAAAACAAAACCAGGGGTAGGTGTATGTAAACCTAATATCGGAGCATAATGTGCCGCCAGTGGAGGAGGAGGAAGAAGACAGTCTCTGTCCCTGTGAGATATGAGCGTGAGGCAGGGAGCCGAGAGGAAGATGGATATCAGGAAGTCATATTGGCCCCGGCCACGCATCTCGATACTGACAAGCACAAGACAGGGGAAATGACTCTTTACTTCCCCTTTTAGTCCCCTTCCTCTCGACTCGGGCGGGCGGGCGGGCGGGCGGGCGGGCGGGAGAGAGAGAGAGAGAGAGAGAGAGAGAGAGAGAGAGAGAGAGAGAGAGAGAGAGAGAGAGAGAGAGAGAGAGAGAGAGAGAGAGAGAGAGAGAGAGAGAGAGAGAGAGAGAGAGAGAGAGTGTGTGGCCCTCCCCTCTATGGACACCGGGAGCACGAATCGCCTGCCCTTCGCAGAACGCTCTTCTTCCAGACAGCCACTGTTGCTGGTTTCCTCCTGGGTTCACTCGGCACCCTGCGGCACTGCATTACCGGGCCGTGCTGCTCTCCTTGTCTGCTGCCCCGCTCTATACATTTTATATGAGCCACTGTGTTGGTTCTCTGCCACTCCTAATGTATTCCCATCTCCTCCTCCTCCTCCTCCTCCTCCTCCTCCTCCTCCTCCTCCTCCTCCTCCTCCTCCGTGGAGGAGAGGAGGAGGAGGAGAGGAGGAGGAGATGTGTGTCCACACTGAGGGCCGCCTTTCTATTTGTCTTTCGGTCATTCCTCCAAAACAAGTTCTGCTGTACTATTTTTCATATGGTCATGAAAACGTAAGCGTATTCTTCCTGGTGCTGCTTTATTGCGTAGTTAGTTATATACCATTAGCATAAAAGTTCCATTGTGTGGTCCATGTGCATAGCATTGTTATAGTATAGCATAAAATTGGTAGTATATAGTGTTGTTTATAGTATATAGTATGGTATATAGAAGGTAGTATATAATGTTGTTGCTAGTATATAGTATGGTATATCGTAGGTACTATATAGTGTTGTTTAGTTTAGTATAGTATAGTATTTGTTGAATTTGTTGAGTAGTTGTTGAAATCTATACCGTGGGGGGGAAATGGGGAGTTAGCATTCCATTGTAAGAACATGTTGAATCTCTTGAATGTCGTCCCTTGTACTCCTCACTACGAGCACCCTGCTCCTCTCTCCTCCTCTCTCCTCCTCTCTCCTCCTCTCTCCTCCTCTCTCCTCCTCTCTCCTCCTCTCTCCTCCTCTCTCCTCCTCCCTCAGTGGCCAGCACCTCTGGCTACACCACATTTCCCATTTTCTAACAATTACATTTTAATTTAACTTGTTTTGCTTGCTTGTTATACCACCATTTGTTTGTCTTTTACAGCACCCATTGCATCCCTAACAGTCCTGGAAGGAGCAATCCCTCCCTCTGCGTTATTCTACCGTGATCATTTAAGAGTTGTTCCTTTGCTTTGGAGGGCTATAAGGGACCAGGTCCAAGGATAGTATTTATCCCCAGGCAGTGCGCCCACTGAACTGCTAGGAGTGCTGCCACTATCATAACATTGTCATAACACTCACACTCACACTTCATACTTTTCCGGACTTTCTGGACTCATTACAGTCACTGCACTGTACTGCACTGTATTCATGAGGCTGCTGCTGCACTACCGGCACTTTCAATGCTTTTAAAATGCTTTTAGCACAATTCAACACATCGTCAATCCATCAATCACTTTATTGTTATTTTTATTGTTATTTTTATTGTTATTTTTATTGTTATTTTTATTGTGTATTGTACCGTTATAGTATAGTGTTGTATAGTGTTGTATAGTATAGTAAGTATAGTACATAGTATAGTATAAAGTGTTAAATTGTATAATAGAGAATAGAGAGTAAGCATTCCATTGTACGTACGTTGCATATGGCAAATAAGAAGCTTGAATCTTGAACAATCCAAATCAGAAAAAAAATAACACCAAATCAGAAACAACAACGACATCACAGAAAACACACCCACAAGTCAGAAATACACCCCAAGTCAGAAATACACCCCAAGTCAGAAATACACCCCAAGTCAGAAACCTAACCTATTACAAGGCTATGAGAAGGCTCACCAGCGTCTCTTCTTCCTGAGGAGACGGAGGAAAGCCCACCTGTCCCCTCCGATTCTGGTGAACTTTTACCGGTGTGCTATTGAAAGCATCCTCACCAACTGCATCACGCGCTGCAGAGGGTGGTGCAAACCGCCCCAATGCATGGATGGATTACCACTCCCTGCAATAAACACTACCCACACTACCCTAAACCATGGCCTGTTGGCCCTCCTCCCCTCCGGGAGGCGCTACAGAAACATCTGTTCCAAGTCAAGCAGGCTTAGGAACAGCTTCTTCCCCTCAGCTGTCATCTCCCTGAACTCTGCACCACGAAGACTACTTTTTTAGTAGACTGTTTTTACATCCTATTTAACCACTGCACATTATATATTACCATGCACTTGACTGCAATATTTGCACTCTGGTTAGGAATGGTGGGAATCGAACACAGGCCTCTAGAATTGCTAACCGGCAGTTCTCACAACTTGTCACTTGAAAATACTTATATAATACAGCCATATTTATCTTTATATATTTACCTTCTATTCACAATGTGTAACCTCGCTGGCTACACCATGTCAGCGTAGTCTTGTGATTTGATAGTTGCAAAAGCCATTTAATTTATGTCATCCACTACTTTACCTCATTGCTCAGGATTCTAAAATGCTATTAATTGTATAGAACTGTAGACCTATTAGGCTGTATACTACACCATGACTCTTGATATTTTATATTTTGATTGCTGCAAAGGCTATTTTCTTCATGTCATCAACTGTTACTCAAAGTTTTATTTAACATATTTGTATTGCCTTTTCTGTTTATCTTCGGAGAGAAGTGGGAGAGACAAGAGGATCGAATGAGTTATTCATTAATTGTTAATGAAGCACTTCCAACCTTAAGTATGAATCAAATTTACTATCACTGGCGCCCCGCCCCTCGGGCCTGTGGTGGGCGTGGCCCCAAGCAGCGGGGGGCGTGGCCCCGAGGAGCGGGGGTCGTGGCCCCGAGGAGTGGGGGCGTGGCCCCGAGGAGCGGGGGGCGTGGCCCCGAGGAGCGGTGGTCCGTTGGTTCAACGTAAACAAAGTCCTTTGCCACAGCCACTGCAAAAGTTGCACCGCATGGTTTCCACCATTTCTATTTGAATTCACCTGTCCGTTGCGTCTTTGCACGACCACCAAAATACTTT
Organism: Muraenolepis orangiensis; assembly: GCA_027704905.1. Taxonomy (NCBI): domain Eukaryota; kingdom Metazoa; phylum Chordata; class Actinopteri; order Gadiformes; family Muraenolepididae; genus Muraenolepis; species Muraenolepis orangiensis. The sequence goes on along the minus strand of CM051015.1, from coordinate 3,251,010 downwards.
TGTTCATCTTAAAGTCACGAACAGAATGTCCAATCAGCGTCGACATGACAGAGACCTACCTTTTTCGGTTTGAAGTTAATGTCGTTGTGGTTTCTGACTTGGGAACTGTTTTAGACTGGTGCGTGATATTTTGACTTGGGGTGTGTTTCCAACTAATGGGTGTGTTTTTGACTTGTGAGTGTGTTTTTGACATGTGGGTGTGTTTTTAACTTGTGGATGTGTTTTTGACATGTGGATGTGTTTTTGACTTGTGGGTGAGTTTTTAACTTGTGGATGTGTTTTGACTTGTGGATGTGTTTTTGACTTGTGGATGAGTTTTGACTTGTGGATGTGTTTTTGACTTGTGGATGTGTTTTTGACTTGTAGATGTGGGTGTGTTTTTGACAAAGGTAGGCCACTATCTGGATTGACTCACCCATCAGGTAGGCCACTATCTGGATTGACTCACCCATCAGGTAGACCACTATCTGGATTGACTCACCCATCAGGTAGGCCACTATCTGGATTGACTCACCCATCAGGTAGACCACTATCTGGATTGACTCACCCATCAGGTAGACCACTATCTGGATTGACTCACCCATCAGGTAGACCACTATCTGGATTGACTCACCCATCAGGTAGACCACTATCTGGATTGACTCACCCATCAGGTAGACCACTATCTGGATTGACTCACCCATCAGGTAGACCACTATCTGGATTGACTCACCCATCAGGTAGACCACTATCTGGATTGACTCACCCATCAGGTAGACCACTATCTGGATTGACTCACCCATCAGGTAGACCACTATCTGGATTGACTCACCCATCAGGTAGACCACTATCTGGATTGACTCACCCATCAGGTAGACCACTATCTGGATTGACTCACCCATCAGGTAGACCACTATCTGGATTGACTCACCCATCAGGTAGACCTCTATCTGGATTGACTCACCCATCAGGTAGACCACTATCTGGATTGACTCACCCATCAGGTAGACCTCTATCTGGATTGACTCACCCATCAGGTAGACCACTATCTGGATTGACTCACCCATCAGGTAGACCTCTATCTGGATTGACTCACCCATCAGGTAGACCACTATCTGGATTGACTCACCCATCAGGTAGACCACTATCTGGATTGACTCACCCATCAGGTAGACCACTATCTGGATTGACTCACCCATCAGGTAGACCTCTATCTGGATTGACTCACCCATCAGGTAGACCTCTATCTGGATTGACTCACCCATCAGGTAGACCACTATCTGGATTGACTCACCCATCAGGTAGACCACTATCTGGATTGACTCACCCATCAGGTAGGCCACTATCTGGATTGACTCACCCATCAGGTAGACCACTATCTGGATTGACTCACCCATCAGGTAGACCACTATCTGGATTGACTCACCCATCAGGTAGACCTCTATCTGGATTGACTCACCCATCAGGTAGGCCTCTATCTGGATTGACTCACCCATCAGGTAGACCACTATCTGGATTGACTCACCCATCAGGTAGGACCACTATCTGGATTGACTCACCCATCAGGTAGACCACTATCTGGATTGACTCACCCATCAGGTAGACCACTATCTGGATTGACTCACCCATCAGGTAGACCACTATCTGGATTGACTCACCCATCAGGTAGGCCACTATCTGGATTGACTCACCCATCAGGTAGACCTACTATCTGGATTGACTCACCCATCAGGTAGACCACTATCTGGATTGACTCACCCATCAGGTAGACCTCTATCTGGATTGACTCACCCATCAGGTAGACCACTATCTGGATTGACTCACCCATCAGGTAGATCTCTATCTGGATTGACTCACCCATCAGGTAGACCACTATCTGGATTGACTCACCCATCAGGTAGACCACTATCTGGATTGACTCACCCATCAGGTAGGCCACTATCTGGATTGACTCACCCATCAGGTAGACCACTATCTGGATTGACTCACCCATCAGGTAGACCACTATCTGGATTGACTCACCCATCAGGTAGACCTCTATCTGGATTGACTCACCCATCAGGTAGGCCTCTATCTGGATTGACTCACCCATCAGGTAGACCACTATCTGGATTGACTCACCCATCAGGTAGACCACTATCTGGATTGACTCACCCATCAGGTAGGCCTCTATCTGGATTGACTCACCCATCAGGTAGACCACTATCTGGATTGACTCACCCATCAGGTAGACCTCTATCTGGATTGACTCACCCATCAGGTAGGCCAATATCTTGCACATGGCTGCGCCGAAGATGAAGTCCTTCAGGATGCTGGGGATGAGGTTGAAGGGCATACAGAAGATGGCCATCATCAGGTCGCTGAGCGCCAGCGACAGCAGGAAGGTGTTAGTGACGGTGCGCATGCGCTTGTTGAGCGCCAGCACCAGGATGATCAGCAGGTTACCGAAGACGCTCAGCAGGAAGATGAGCACGTAGAGCAGGATGCGGAGGGTGTGGTCCTCCCCTGGAGACAGAGGGGGGAGAGAGATTGGTGAGGGGGGGAGAGAGAGAGGAGACGTTGTTAAGGAGAAGACCATAGAGGCTGACAAGGCAAGCGATGAAAGGGCCACTGTAATGAAAGAAGACTTCCTCTTGTGCTCCCCCCCTCCCTCTGGGGGGATGGGAGCACAAGAGGAAGTCTTCTTTCGGAATTTCCCTTTCAGAGTTTCACTTCTTTTATCTGCAGGGGTATCGATTGAGACCAAGGCCCCGTTAGCCGTTAGCCAAGTCATTAGTCTCATGCCTTCATGCTGTGCTGGGGCTCATGGGGCAATTTCGAAGGCGACACAAAATTACATTTGAATTTCTCACATTACAGGAATCAACAATAACTATTTAGTAAAATGCCACATTGGCCAAGTCAACTTAAAACCCACTTGCCTGATTGGGCAAGTGGTAAAAAGACAAGACTATTTACTTCCAAAAAAAACAAAACCTTAACATTGAGCTCTGCCATTATAGTTATTTTTAGTTTTAGTTATCTATTTTCCTCAAACTAACTAAACGTGACCACCCCAAGTCTGATAGGCTACTGTGATGGGACTCCATTTAGTTTGACAGAAAGCAGTATGTACGCCATGTTACTCGACATTACAGGGAGAAAGGCTGTGATTGGACGAAGTGCCTGCTAACATACACCTTGTTGGCAGAATGGATTGGTAATGTTTTACATAGGAAACAATCTGAGCCTGTATTGATCCCACTGGCCTTGAGCAATGCCCAAGTCAACAGCACAATCACGCCATGCTTAAGAGAGAGAGAGAGAGAGAGAGAGAGAGAGAGAGAGAGAGAGAGAGAGAGAGAGAGAGAGAGAGAGAGAGAGAGAGAGAGAGAGAGAGAGAGAGAGAGAGAGAGAGAGAGACAGGAGAGATAGAGAGACAAAGAGACACAGAGACATATATAGAGATAGAAAAAGAGAGAGAGAGAGAGAGAGAGAGGAGGGAGAGAGAGAGAGAGAGAGAGAGAGAGAGAGAGAGAGAGAGAGAGAGAGAGAGAGAGAGAGAGAGAGAGAGAGAGAGAGAGAGAGAGAGAGAGAGAGAGAGAGAGAGAGAGAGAGACGGAGAGAGAGGAGGGAGATAGAAGACTTAAGGTAATGGCCCAGTGTTTAAGTATATGTGTGCCCATGTCCCCTCTGTCAGTGTGTGAATTGTACAAAACCGGGGCTGTCACATAATACAAGGGAAATTGCCATTGATTCAAGTGATTATTCCGATGGACCTGCCAACCAATCACAGGACTATGTCTATGTCACCTGTGTCTCCCCAGACACCCCGTGGCAGCCCTGTGGATGAGGACGACCCTGCTCTCTTCAGAGGAGCGTGTACACCTGTGTACACCCTGTGCTGGGGGCCCCCGCCCCACCGCAGGGGCCCCGGAGCAGACAGCCAGGGAAACCTCTTCAGGGCAGGTGCAGGTGCGACACACACACACACACACACACACACACACACACACACACACACATAACACACACACACACACATATACACACACACACACACACACATATACAAATGAATACACCCTCAGTCACACACACACATGCGTGCGCACACAGACACACACACACACACACACACACACACACACACACACACACACTCACATCAATAAATGAACATACCCTCACACATGCACACACACACACACACACACACCACACACACCACACACAAATGAATACGCCCTCAGTCACACTCGTGCTCAAACAAACACACACACACACACACACACACGTATGTATGGTGTAGTTGTATAGATGGGCTGTGTCTACAATAAGAGAACGTCCCCAAAGCCAATACTATCTCCCTCTCCTCCTCTCTCTCCCTACCTCTATCTCTCTGTCGCTCCATCTCTCCATCTCTCCATATCTCTCTCCCCCTCTCTCCTCTCTCTCCCCCTCTCTCCTTCTCTCTCTCCCTCTCTCCTTCTCTCTCTCCCCCTCTCTCCCTATCCCTCTCTTTCTCTACCCCCCCCCCTCTCTCCCCCTCTCCCTATCCCTCTCTTTCTCTACCCCCCCCCCCTCTCTCCTCCTCTCCCGAACCCTCTCTTTCTCTACCCCCCCCCTCTCTCCCCCTCTCCCGAACCCTCTCTCCCCCTCTCTCCCTATCCCTCTCGTTCTCTACCCCCCCCCCCTCTCTCCCCCTCTCCCTATCCCTCTCTTTCTCTACCCCGCCCCCCCTCTCTCCCCCTCTCTCCTCTCTCTCCCCCTCTCTCCCTATCCCTCTCTTTCTCTACCCCCCCCCCTCTCTCTCTCTCCCCCTCTCTCCCTATCCCTCTCTTTCTCTACCCCCCCCCCTCTCTCTCTCTCTCCCCCTCTCTCCCTATCCCTCTCTTTCTCTACCCCCCCCTCTCTCTCTCTCCCTCTCTCTCCCTATCCCTCTCTTTCTCTACCCCCCCCCCTCTCTCTCTCTCTCCCCCTCTATCCCTCTCTTTCCCTACCCACCCTCTCTCTCTCTCTCCCCCTCTCTCTCCCTATCCCCCTCTCCACCCCCTCTCTCCCTTTTTCACACTATATACTAGATAGACAGGGATAAGTTGGTACAAGTGATATTTTAATGAATGTAATATTCACCATTCATGACTCATCTGCCTTGTAATTCACCTGTCTGGGAGGGTCGGACCCCATTACACCCCTCATTAGGAATGTGTGTGTGTGTGTGTGTGTGTGTGTGTGTGTGTGTGTGTGTGTGTGTGTGTGTGTGTGTGTGTGTGTGTGTGTGTGTGTGTGTGTGTGTGCCTGTGTCAGTGTGTGTGTGTGTGTGTGTGTGTGTGTGTGTGTGTGTTTTTTTCAATCAAAACACTATTAACGTGCATAATTTCCTGTTCTAGTCATTAAAAACGGATTTCTGCCTTCGCGCCGCCGCTAGCTACAGCGCTAGCATGCGTGTGCCGCCACAGTAGCACAGGCTTCCTTGAAAACAGCTAAACATGGCGAGTGGGGGGGAATGGGGAGTAAGCATTCCTATGTACTTGTTACAAATGGCCAATAAAAGATCTTGTATCTTGTAACAGCTGAGAACGGCCTGCACAGCTAGGGCTGATGCATTGAGGCGTTTCCAATGCATGTTTGTGTCTGTGGAAGTCTCAAAAAAATGAAGGCTTTCCACTTGCTAAATGTTGATCAAAGCCAATCAGTGTTGCTCTCAGTTCAAACCAGGCAGCGAGCTACGGCGGCTAACAGAGTGTGTTTCTGCTAGTTTTCATCCTATAGCCGCACGGAGGGCACCCAATCGCTCTGCCTCTTCCCAGTGGCGACCAGAGACGAGGGCGTGGCTGCACCACACTGAATGGGACATCTGATGACGATACAGGAAAGAATAATAATAATAATAAGAAGAAGAAGACGGAGAGCAGAGCAATCTCTTTAATTGCCTTGCTTTACAATTCAGGACCAGCGGCCATCAAACAGTGCATGGCTGGTATCTCTCTACAAACACACAATGTTATCACTGTGATAGCATCAACCTGGCCGAGTGTCTTTGAGACTCTTAACTTGTTTGGATGTGATTACAGGAAGTCCAAGATGAAATCTGCGCTGCTTTTTCGGGAACTAAGGCTGGCCGAAGAACCAGTTGCAAAGATTGGCGTACTGCACACGTCACACGCCACACGCCACACGTCATGCGCCACATGTCACACGCCACACGTCACGCGCCACGCGCCACGCACCACACGCCACTCGCCACATGTCACACGTCACACGCCACGCGCCACGCGCCACACGCCACGTGCCACATGTCACACGCCACACATCACACGCCACGCGCCACACGTCACACGCCACATGTCACACGCCACACATCACACGACACACGCCACATGTCACACGCCACACATCACACGCCACACGGCACACGTCACACGCCACATGTCACACGCCACACACCACACGCCACACATCACACGCCACACGCCACGCGCCACACGTCACACGCCACACGTCACACGCCACACGCCACACGTCACGCGCCACACATCACACGTCTGTCTGTCTTGTCATCGCGTGTCTCCGTAGTCGTCGTACGCGTCACGCTACAGGACTCGTCTCCAAACTACGTTTACAATCAACTCGCACGACGAGAAGGATTTAGACCCAGATGTTCCACCTGCTACACTTTTCTCAGGCCTCTGGTGCTCAAAAACATTGCCTTTGGTGACTGAAACATCAGGCTCACGTCACATAGCGTGAGCTCAGCATAAGGTGCCTGTGGTGTGTGTGTGTGGTTGATGGCTGTTTTTAAAGCTCACCTTAAAGCGTTTTAAAGTGTTTTTTCATTGCCCGAATCAGGCTGATTAGGCTCTTGTGCCGGATGACGCTGCTCACCTGTGGTGCACTGGGGAATCAACCACACACACACTCAAGAGAACTCTGACCACTCAGCGTTTATCGCCTGCTCTGCCCGCAACATTTTGCCAAATCTACAATCAACTGGTTTCTACACAGCTTGTGTCCTGGTTGTCAGAGGAGCCCACTGTGGCAGGGGAACCAGTGCCTTATGTATTTGACTGTATTATTATTTTTAAATGTTACTTACGAATCTATTTTCCCCTCTTTTCAGATGTTTCCAGTTGCAGTTGATATTTGACCTTTTACTTGATTACATTGGGTTTCATCTTACTTCACTAACTTTAATGTTCCTGTTATTCTTCTAATGATCTTTACGTGCTGTCATGACCTGGCCTTAACCCTCTACGGTATATATGAAACCAATACATGTGGTGGTAGACATTTAAGGACGTGGCAGCGCCAGGTCAAACATCGTAAAGCAGACAGCGCTGAAGTTTGAGTTGGTTGGAACGTTGTTTAGCACTAAGGTAAATACGCTGGCTCTCGAATGCCTGTTTTGCGGGCATCACAGTCACAGCCCAAGAGGGTAGAAGGCACACAGTGACGAGGGGAAGATTCCGTTACGTAAACCTAAATCTTGTTAGTTATCAAGCTCAACACCGTTATTAGTAACTCACCAGTGAATTACTGTCCAACACATGTATGAAAAGTTATGCTCTTTTGATCAATTCAAAGTGTGTAACGCTGTGCTTAATGAATGGCGGTAATTCTCATCTTACTGCGGGCGGTAAGGCCCCCGAATTGCAGTGAAATACTCATGAATATTTTAGTTTTCATCCGTTTTTCTTTCTGACACACATCTGAATACTTATTGACTCGCTTTCTCTTGCACATGCAATCTGTTGTCTTCTGTCCGTGTCTGTTTGTTCGGTCAATGAGCAAAGCCCCTGTCATGTCCGCCGCTCCTGTCCGTCTAACATATTGGTAAATGTCAGAGCTACCGGCTGATCCAACACTGTAAATGTCAGACCGGCTTCACTTAACTCAGACTGCTCCCCCGGCTGGGAGGGCGAGAGAGAGAGAGAAAGAGTGAGAGAGAGAGGGGGGGGGGGGGAGCGAGAGAGAGGGAAAGGGAGAGAGAGGGAGTGGGGGAGAGAGAGGAGCAGAGAGAGATGGGGGGGGGGGGGGAGTGAGAGAGAGGGAAAGGGAGAGAGAGGGAGAGAGGGGGGGGGAGCGGGAGATAGAGTGAGCGAGAGCGAGAGCGAGAGCGAGAGCGAGAGAGAGAGAGAGAGAGAGAGAGAGAGAGAGAGAGAGAGAGGGGGAGCGAGAGAGAGAGGGAGAGCTCTTTCTTTCGACCAAAGTGTGGCCCTCAAACAGCATCTCGTATGGCTTTCAGAGTAAAGCACATCCTCGGCCCGGCGGTGACACAAAATATTAAAAACGAAAAGACATGACATCCGACCGAAGAAAAAGTCAGAAAAAACATATATAGAGAGCCCTAAAAGGTAGGGGAGACGGGTGAGGAAGGAGGAGAGAGGAGAGGAGAGGAGAGGAGAGAGAGAGAGAGAGAGAGAGAGAGAGAGAGAGAGAGAGAGAGAGAGAGAGAGAGAGAGAGAGAGAGAGAGAGAGAGAGAGAGAGAGAGAGAGAGAGAGAGAGAGAGAGAGGGTGAGGTAAGAGGAGAGAGGAGAGGAGAGAGAGAGAGAGGGGTGAGGTAAGAGGAGAGAGGAGAGGAGAGAGAGAGAGAGAGAGAGAGAGAGAGAGAGAGAGAGAGAGAGAGAGAGAGAGAGAGAGAGAGAGAGAGAGAGAGAGAGAGAGAGAGAGAGAGGGGGGTGAGAGAGAGAGGGGAGAGGAGAGAGAGAGAGGGGTAAGGTAAAAGGAGAGAGGAGAGGGGAGAGGAGAGAGAGAGAGAGAGAGAGAGAGAGAGAGAGAGAGAGAGAGAGAGAGAGAGAGAGAGAGAGAGAGAGAGAGAGAGAGAGAGAGAGGAGAGAGAGAGAGAGAGAGAGAGAGAGAGAGGGCTGAGAAGAGAGGAGAGGGGAGAGGAGAGAGAGAGAGATCGGCAATTGGAGTCCCAACAATGAGGGTGGCTGTGATCTTGGAGGGGGACTCATAGCCCCTCTTTGTCCCCCCGCTCTCCCCCCGCTCTCCCCCAGCAGACCAGACTTCCTGATCCAGAATGGAAGCTAACAGCCACAAACTCGTCCCACAATTACCCTCATGGATGTGACAGCACCGTGTCCTGGGGTTTCACAGGCCAGGGGGTGTGGGGAATGGACCCTTTTATTGACACATCAAGAGTCCAGAGTTCATCCGTGAACTAGCATCATGTTCATGCACGGTCTCCCAGTCGGCTGAAGGTGAAATACCAGGACACATTTTCAACGTAATCACACATGAGGACATGAGGGACTTAATAGAGCAGAGCTTAGTGATGGGAGCTGAAGGAGTGGTAGAGAGACATAGGATCAGAATATGGCTGATAAGTGGAGTGAGAGAGAGAGAGAGAGAGAGAGAGAGAGAGAGAGAGAGAGAGGAGAGAGAGAGAGAGAGAGAGAGAGAGAGAGAGAGAGAGAGAGAGAGAGAGAGGGGGGGGGGGGAGAGAGTGTGTGTGAGAGAGAGAGAGTGGAGTGTGAGAGAGAAAATGGTAGAAAAAGGGTTTCCTTTTTGTATCACCAATGGAGTTCCCAAACATATTTTTTTCCCTTTCTCTCTGCATGCGTGCGTGTGTGCATGTGTGTGTGTGTGTGTGTGTGTGTGTGTGTGTGTGTGTGTGTGTGTGTGTGTGTGTGTGTGTGTGTGTGTGTGTGTGTGTGTGTGTGTGTGTGTGTGTATTTGTCACAAGTTCTACTGAGTGAACAAAATGTACAGAACAATGGTTTGTTGGGTACATTTTTCTGAAAAAGATCTGAAATAGACATATACTAATGAGATAACGATGGAGAGACGTGCTCCACACAGCTGGTAGAGAGCTTTGACTCACACATTATCAATCTGGAGCTTTGATTCACTGCTATGTATATATCTATAGATATATAGATATATATATATCTATATATCTATATCTATATATATTAGATATATAGATATATGCTTTTTTATTTTAAGTTACTGAGTTTAGCTGATATGATTCGCACTTGCAGATACAATATAATTGTAATATAAACTATATTTAATATATATATACAACTTAATTTAATATAAATACAACTATAGGTAATATAAGTAAAACGATATTTATATATTTAATGAAAAATAAATTGCCATCTCCATTTATCCATTAGTATTTTTGCCTTTTCCACATGTTGCCGTGTTCCACATGTGTCTCTCTCTCACACACACACACACACACACACACACACACACACACACACACACACACACACACACACACACACACACACACACACACACACACACACACACACACACGCACGCACACACTATGGAAATAGCAACAACTAGAAAAAAAACTAGAAAACAGTGACAACACTATAATAATAAACAACCATTCACTTTAAACTTCAACGTTGACTGACTGAGAAACAGCTGGTTTAAGCAGCTGTTTGTGTCTCGACACATTCGTGCATCAGACGTTCATATATACGTTTGTTTTTCGTTGATATTGGCGGAAATGTTCTCACTTTACCTCAGAAAAAAATATACAATACAAACACAACAAACAAAAGAGACCTCTATATGTGGATACAACAATAGAAAAATTAAAATAAAAATACACACGTTTACACAACATTTGAACAACGCACAACAAACACGCATGACGTAACAATGCTATCTATACGCTGCGATATTGACGCGAAAGTAGGAAACCTTTGCGCCAGGAGGAAAACGAACGGTGCGTAAAAGAGCGCCTGTTGGTTTGCGTTGTTGGTTCTACACTTCACCTTTCCTCCGCTGCGGGACGGAGCCGCCGCGGGAGGAGCGGTTCCCGCAGGTGCGGTCGGGGTCCAGGCTGCCGTTCACCGCCCCGTCTCCCCCCGCAGTCCACTCCCAGACGCACTCCGTCGTCGCCGTCGCCACGGACGAGGAGTCGTTCAGCGCGTCGATATTATCCATGTCTGGGTTTGTAGTACCGAAGTTTTTGGAAACCGAGAAGCTGTTACTCCTATACCCCTGCTGCTGCTGCTACTACTACTACTGATGATGATGATGAGGCGTGTGGGGGGGGGGAGACGAGACGTGGGGGGGAGAGACTTGGGGGAGAGAAAGTGGAGGCTGCATCCGGAGTCCATCACCATGGTGCCTGTGTGTAGTAGACAGCGCAGGCATGGGCGTTCAATTATATAAACAACAACAACGTGGGTTTCTCCTCTTTCTTCCCTCCTTAACGAATAGGAATGACTGGGTGTACTTTTGCGTTTTTGAGACTTTTCGTCTCTCATCGATGATGCTCCTGAAATTCCCGCACTATTCGAGAAGGACCGCCGTGGCGCGTCCGCGCTGTGCCGCATGGGACTGAGAGCGCAGTCTCTCGATGGGTATTCACAGTACACACACACACACACACACACACACACACACACACACACACACACACACACACACACACACACACACACACACACACACACACACACACACACACACACACACACACACACACACACACACACACACACACACACACACACACACACACACACACACACACACACACCACACACACACACACAGCCAAACCACACACACCGCCAAACCACCCACACACCGCCAAACCACACACACACCGCAAGCCACACACCGCCAAACCACACACACACACCGCCAAACCACACGCACACACACATACCGCCAAACCACACACACTGTCACCCCAGCGACCGCAACAATTATCGAGAAGTTCATTTCACTCCCTTTGGGTGATTAGATGTGACAGATCCGCAGTGGAGCATCTGGTCTGTTGGGTCATTTGGGTTTGTTGGTAGTTTTGAATTGTATTGCTGACGTTTTGGGGAAATTGTCACCGTACAGTACAGACAAATCTAGAGAGATATTCTCTATCTGTCTACCGAAGCCCTCGGATTTTCTGAGTTATAATTGATATAAACAATTAATTTCATTATTATTATTATTTTTTGTTAAACTATCTTTTAACCGTTTGAGATCTAGGGGTTCGCTATAGGGTATCTGTACCATCTATCCTGACGGACATTATGAGTCCAAGAAGTGAATCCAAATATGTTTGTTAAAATGCAAACCTTTTCAGCAGTGAGAGTAAAAAAGAAAGAAAGAAAGAAGAAGTAGATAAAGAAGGAGAAGAATCCACACCAAAACAATAGTATCCACAGGTACTCTGTGAATACCTAAATATCCTGTACAAAAACAATACGTATTCACAGATACTCTGTGAAACCCTAAATATCCTGTACAAAACAATAGGTATCCACAGGTACTCTGTGAATACCTAATAAAGTCCAATCGTTTTAAAACGCGCCCCTGTATTTACAAACCGCAACACCGCCCCCCGGTGGCGGGTTGTGTGAGGTGACGTTTCACATTTTTATTTTACATTTTATCCAGAGCCATAGAGAGATATATCTAGAGATATACTAGCGCTATATGATCAAAATCAAAGCTCTGATTTTGATCATATAGCGCTAGTTCACATTGAGTGACAGCATAGTCCCATTACGTATAAAAAAAACCTGTGGTTTAAAAGGCCATAACCTTTTCAATCACAACCGTGGTGAGCCAAGATTAAAAAAACCATTATACAAATGAGATTTGTATTAATCGGTATTATCTTTTTACTACGCCATATGGCCTACAACTACACCTTTCGAGAAGAAAGTCCCAGCGGCTTCAGTAATAAGGTTTTTTTATTTTTCCTATATATATATACATATATATATATATGT
>CM051015.1:3125826-3235826 GCA_027704905.1 Muraenolepis orangiensis | reverse complement strand
ATCAACACCCACAGACAGAGCACAGGGTAGGTTTAGGTGGTGTGGACTTTCCCTCACTTGAGCTGAGCGGCCTTCAGCCGCACTGCTTTAATCACCAGCTGAGGGCTCCTTCGCTCCACAAGACACTTAAATAACTCAGCTGTTAGGATCACCTTTGTCCCATCAAAGTCCAGAGAGAGCGAGGGGGAGAGGGAGAGGGAGAGAGAGAGAGAGAGCGAGAGAGCGAGAGAGAGAGAGAGAGAGAGAGAGAGAGAGAGGGAGAGGGAGAGGGAGAGGGAGAGAGAGAGAGAGAGAGAGAGAGAGAGAGAGAGAGAGAGAGAGTAACAGGTGAGGCATTGTCAGGTGAACCTCTTTAGGACTCGGACAGCAAGCAGACAAGAGTAAGTGAGCGATCTCAGAAATTATTTTGGTGTTGTTTCCAAATTGTAACAATATTTGTTTTTGTCACACATGATTGCGTTAGAAACTAACTAACTGCCTTGAGACGATATGCAAGTGGCTTTTTGTTGATCAATTTCAATATCTGGACTTTAATGGCTGTGTAGATTAAGGAGAAACACCTTGATTTAACATACGTCCAACAGACCCTTTAACGTACCATCGGCCATGTCAAAACAGGAGAGATAAATAACAGAGAAAAACAATGTCTCATTGCACGTTAACGCTCCAATACAACATTGGCGAGATGTTTCCTTGACGACACATCAACTATACACTCGAGGCACCGTGGAGGAATATTACAATTTCCGCTGATTAAGTCGATCAAATGACCACCAACATTACAGATGGAAATAAGTAATATCTAATCCTAACTGTGGTACAAGCTAAATAAACAACTTCAGGCTTTTGGGTTAATAAATAATAGTATGAGGGTGATGCAGCCACACATTCATTTAGTTTTTAGATATAGTATGTTGCACATATACCACACACACACACACACACACACACACACACACACTCTTTTCTTTAAGACGTTCATAATGACCGTTATAGAAGCATTATATTGGCACATTATGGAGTCAAAGTTCAGAGCTTGTTAAAGGATCATTGGCACCAGGGGCTGTTAACCATTAACCTGGTTGAAGAGGTGGCCCGCAGGGTTAACCTTTCCTCCAACTATCAGCACTTTCTTGGGCTCCTGAGTTCACAGCCACCAGCCTCTGGATGGTAGGAAGGACTGGATTCAACGCTAGAGATGATTAGAGAGGGAGGAGCGCGCCAGTGTCTTCACTCGGCACTCCTCTCAAACGATAACAGATGAGATAAGGCCATCGATCCCAGGACTAGATTACGGGTAATGTGTGTTTAACAGACTTTCCTCCGGGACAGCTCATGGCCAGCTACAGACAGAGGGTGGTGGCGCTGACCAAGAGGCAGGGCCAGACGTTTGGATTCTTCCTGCGGGTGGAGGAGGGCGAGCCCGGCCACCTGGTGCGCAGCCTGGACATGGGCGGGGCGGCGGAGCTGGCCGGCATGAGGGACGGGGACCGTATCCTCCGGGTCAACGGAACCTTCGTGGATGCCCTGTCCCATCAGCAGGTTGGTGGAGGGTCACCCATGGGGTGCTGCTCCTGGTCTCATCCACAGACTCCAGAGAACAGCTTCCACCGCAGAGCCATAAGAGAATTGAACACTGCCAAACACTGACACTCACTGTTCTGTGTCCCTAACCATCCACTACAATACCGTACTGCATCCGTACGACAATACCTGGCTACATGTTTACATCCCACTGCACTTTTGCAGTACTGTACAGGGCCATTGCAATATGTCTGATAGTTAACTGTAAATATATATATTTCATACTATTTTATTATATTATATATATGTATAATATATATAATATAATATATATATTATATTATATTTATTATATTATATATATAATATTATATATTATATTATACTATAATATTTGGTTATTAAAATCTGTTTATTTGTTTAGTTTTAAAATCATTGATATTTAAAATAGCTGTTGTGTATAACAGTGACTGTGAGGACTGCTACACAATTCTGATTCTGATCTCTGATAGGAAGACAATGACGACCAAAACAAACACCATTATTTCAGTCCGTGAACTTCCCTTTGTGTCTGTCCACCCCTGGGTCAGGTGGTGGACCTGGTGAAGGAAAAGGGAGTCTCCGTGTCGTTCCACTTGATAGACGCCACCGCCTACAACCAGGCCAAGGCGGAGGGGGTGGACCTGTCCGACCCGCATCCCCGACCGGCCACCAACGGCGTAGGCCGACCGGCGGGGAAACCCAAGCTCTGCTATCTGGCCAAGTCCCCCGCAGGCTTCGGATTCTCCCTACGATCGAGTGGTGAGGATCAGACGACGGCCGCACGGAAACCAAAACCAAAACATTCAAAATCAAACATTTCTGTTTCAGAAATGGTATGAAAAGCAGAGGGGAAGGAACCGTGTATTACAACGTGATCACCCAAAGGGCGTCTTCAACAACATGCATTCAGTTCAGCGTGGTATTTGGTCGAAGCTCTGCTGAGAGCAAAACTGCTGGTCTCTGATTGGTCTCCTCCTCCTCCTCCTCCTCCTCCTCCTCCTCCTCCTCAGGTGAGCAGGGGGTGTTCATGACCCAGGTGTCCGCCGGGGGTGTGGCGGAGCGGGCGGGGGTCACAGCAGACGACCGCCTGCTGGAGCTCAACGGGGAGAGCGTGGAGAACGCCACGCACGACCAGGTGGTGGCGAAGATCAAGCAGGCGGGCGGCAAACTCTTGTTCCTGTTGGTCGACGAGGACACGTACAGGCACCACGGGAACGGCCGTGTTAAGGTTGGGGCGGGGCTTGCCACGGTCCAGCACCTCCCACACAAGCCACGCATCGCCTACCTGACCAAAGGATCCGGGGGCTATGGCTACATCCTCAAGGAGGAACCCAAGATGAAAGGTACGTGTCACTCCCTCACTCTCACACCCACCCACCCCCACCCCCCCCACACACACACACACACACACACACACACACACACACACACACACACACCCACCCACACACCACACACACACTGTTGTGTCAAACTCTTACTAAAGGAGGAAAACCAATAAAGTTCAAAGCAATTAGAAAGTAGTCAATAATGTGATTAGCAGAAGTAATTTGTAGGACCGATAATGGCTTGTTGTGAGGCAGCGGTGCGGTACTGGGTGGGTAGAGGCAGCGGGTAGGCAGGGTAGAGGCAGTGGTGCGGTACTGGGTGGGTAGAGGCAGCGGGTAGAGGCAGTGGGTAGAGGCAGTGGTGCGGTACTGGGTGGGTAGAGGCAGCGGGTAGAGGCAGTGGTGCGGTACTGGGTGGGTAGAGGCAGCGGGTAGATGCAGTGGGTAGAGGCAGTGGTGCGGTACTGGGTGGGTAGAGGCAGCGGGTAGAGGCAGTGGTGCGGTACTGGGTGGGTAGAGGCAGTGGGTAGAGGCAGTGGTGCGGTACTGGGTGGGTAGAGGCAGCGGGTAGAGGCAGTGGGTAGAGGCAGTGGTGCGGTACTGGGTGGGTAGAGGCAGTGGGTAGAGGCAGTGGTGCGGTACTGGGTGGGTAGAGGCAGCGGGTAGAGGCAGTGGTGCGGTACTGGGTGGGTAGAGGCAGCGGGTAGAGGCAGTAGGTAGAGGCAGTGGTGCGGTACTGGGTGGGTAGAGGCAGTGGGTAGAGGCAGTGGTGCGGTACTGGGTGGGTAGAGGCAGCGGGTAGAGGCAGTGGGTAGAGGCAGTGGTGCGGTACTGGGTGGGTAGAGGCAGTGGTGCGGTACTGGGTGGGTAGAGGCAGCGGGTAGAGGCAGTGGTGCGGTACTGGGTGGGTAGAGGCAGCGGGTAGAGGCAGTGGGTAGAGGCAGTGGTGCGGTACTGGGTGGGTAGAGGCAGTGGGTAGAGGCAGTGGTGCGGTACTGGGTGGGTAGAGGCAGCGGGTAGAGGCAGTGGTGCGGTACTGGGTGGGTAGAGGCAGCGGGTAGAGGCAGCGGGTAGAGGCAGTGGTGCGGTACTGGGTGGGTAGAGGCAGCGGGTAGAGGCAGTGGTGCGGTACTGGGTGGGTAGAGGCAGCGGGTAGAGGCAGTGGTGCGGTACTGGGTGGGTAGCAGCCGCTGGAGTTCTGACGGTGGAATGTCCATTTCAAAGGCCACTTCATCAGAGACATCAACACCGGGAGCTCGGCGGAGAGGGCAGGGCTGAAGAACATGGACCGGCTGGTGGCGGTGGAAGGACAGGACATCGCGGAGGATAATCACAAGCAGGTGGTGGACAAAATACGACAGGCGGGCAACAAATGCTGCCTCCTGGTGGTGGACGCTGACACTGACGCCATGTACAAGACGGTAAGCCGCCAATCACCAAACGGACACGTTAACGCCAGTTGATCAAACGTCTCGGTTTATATAGTCGTTACAGTGTTGGTACTTTCCGTCATCGAAGATGGACCGGAGATTATGTTTTCACCCCTGTTTGTTTGTCTGTGTGACAGCAAGATAATTCAAAAAGCTATGTGGGGAATTGGGAAAAACTGGTAAGTTAGACAAGGAACAGTTGATTAGACTTTTGCGCAGACCCAGATCCAAATCCGGATCCAGGGGACTTTTTGGTGCGGCGGAGGTATGCGCTCTAGTGAGGGACCTCTCGTTTGTAACTCTTTTCATCAATGAGAAAGGAGTACCAGTCCTAACCCGATGTTTACTTACCGGTTCTTCTGCAAATTCATCAGCCAATACCGTGTCCTGTTCTGTCTCAGGCGGGAGTCTCTCCTATGCTCTTCTGGGAAGAGATGAAGGACTCTGCCTCCCCACCCAGCTACACAGAGGCCCTCCACCTGCCTGCTCCTTCAGCCACTCTGGCCGGAGGGAAGGAGGAAGAAGAGGACGAGGAGGAAGAGGAGCTGAAGCCTAAACTTTGCCAGATGCAGAAGCCCCCGGCCGGCTACGGCTTCCACCTCCACGGCATCCAGGGTTTGGGCGGTCAGAGCATCACACAGGTAAACCACCCCCTCGGCCGCTGACCGAACAAACACCAAAGAAGGAGTTGAACAAACGCTTTGAATCCCGAAAGGAAAGCCGTTCACCCAATGTCCACCACTCCCTCTCTTCTCTCTCTCCTAGGTGGTGAGGGGTGGGGCGGCGGACAGGGCCGGCCTGCAAGACGGGGACTTTGTGGTGGAGGTGAACAGCGTCAACGTGGAGAACTCTTCCCACGAACAGGCGGTGGACCTCATCAGCAAAAGCGGCAGCTCTCTGGAGCTCCTAGTGGCCACGAAGAGCGTCTACGACCGGCTCAAGGCCCGAGGGGTGGCCGTCACCGTCATGCTGCTGGCCACGAGTGCACCGGTGCACACCACGGCCACGGTGGAGGAGAGGCGGGAGGACCAAACCAGGACCTCGACACCGCCCGTACAGACACGAGAGAGGGTAAGCCATGGACACTTTCCCTGACCATCTTCATACTATAGTTCATGCTCGTAACTCAACATCAACATTTTTAAATGTCAAAAGACGATGTTTCTCGAGTAGGATTACTGAATTGAAATATATTTACTATAGTTAATGTTAATGTATGCTCTTTTTCAGACGCCGTCCGTGTCGTCCGCTTCGTCCGCAGAAAGTGTGGATCTTAGATTCTGAAGAGCCTGCTTCTCTGGGACCATGCTGTATTGTTTATTAACTTGCTTAGTTTCTCTTCTCGCACACACTGAAGAAACTAAGTTAATAGAAGAAGTAAGGACGTCACCGGGTTGATCATCTACCTTTCAAATCGTGCAAAATTGATCTTCCACAGAATTAATGAGCCATGGAAATAAGACAGGGTTGTGGTATCTGAAGGCTTAACTAAAAGCGAAAAATCTATTTATTCAAGTACTGGCGTGTGAAACTACATTCAATGGTTAAAATATCATATTGCTACCAGCAACGACATAAGCTATTAAACTAATATTAAATTACATGTTCTGTACTGTTAAGTTAAAAAGTAAATAAATATTATACTCTGAAAACATCTCTCTGTTCTGTTCTGATTTTCATTTGAGCTAAATTATTTTGATACCTTTGTTCACGTTAAGAAAGTGGTCCTTGTGTCCATGTTGCATACGGGGCAAAAGTGCTACTGATTCAGGTTCTAAAGATTATACAGAGAGTGCAGAAAAGAGTGGAATATTTGCGAAACCAAACAGTTGTGGAGTGTGTGTTTGGTGGACGCCTGCGGTGCATTGAGTAACCAAGGCACAGGCCATGCATCCAGCTAGGGGCGGACTGGCAGTTCTGGCAAATGCCAGAAGGGCCGACGCACTTTTGGGCCGCCGTTTGCTGAAAAAAACAAAAATTACGTGAAGAAATTCAACGCAGGTGACTACACTGGCGTATCACACCGGCCCACTATATAGAAAACTATATTCCACCCCCTTTCTGAAAGTGGGCCGGTCAAGGGACTAAATGCCAGGGCCGGATTTTTGTCCCAGTCCGCCCCTGCATCCAGCCATCACCACACACTCAGAGAAGAGCTCCGACATGTCAGCATTTACCACCTGATCTGGCTGGCAGAAGTCCGGCTGGGCCCGGGCTGCTAGCTGCAGACGGCTGCTCAGGCAACAGTCCGGCAGGTCCCTGCCCAGGGGAAAGGGCTGGTGCTGGGAGGTGTCTGTCCGTTGACACGGCTGGTAGCTCCAGTGTGTCTCCGGACAGCCCTTCTGTGTCCCTTCCAAGTCGGAGAGGTCCCAGGTTGAGCGTCAGTGTGGCATGGTACCACCTGCTACACACCACCCAAGTGGCTTTGGTGGGTTCCTCAGACACACAGGACACAGGCAGCTCTTGTGATGTCAGTTTATTGGAGAGTTGGCAATGTTACAGCCAGAGCAAATGCTGGCTCAAAGCTCAACTGAGTGTGTATGTGTGGTGATGGCTGGTTTATCTTGTGTGTCTTGATCGCCCAATGCACCACAGGTGTGCAGCCTCACCCAGCCCCAGAGTCTAGTCTAGGGGAGGCGAGGTGAGGCTGCTTAAACCAGCCACACACACTCCACAACGACCAAAAGAACATTCCCTCCATATGTTTCTCCGTCATTAGAAGTGTTACATTTCACACACTTGTGATAGAAAAGCAAGATGGATTCACAGGAAAAAAACATTCCATGAAGAAAGAAATAACTCACACACTGATCAGATTTAAAGTATTTATAGTTCTCCACAGGTTAACTGACAACCAAATACCCAATAATTACATTTTGAGGTCAATACCCACTCATTTACAAAGCCCCCACACTCCTTCCCTCATACGCTCGAATAATGTCCAATCACTGGTTGTCCAGTAGTCAGCCTTTCCTGATTCAGGAGGTACAGGCAAACAACCAGTCGACCCAGAGAATGAGTCCTCATTTAAAAAATGGTTGAACTCAGGAATTCGCTGAATTCCCACACCAAAAGGGAGAGAGAGACAGACAGAGAGGTGCGTGTGCGCGTGCGTGTGCATCAGAGCACAATGTGTTTCTCGGGCGCCTGCTTGTGAGCCAGGTAGAGGAAGAGGATGCTGGAGAGGGCGCTGACCAGGAAGATGACGTCAAACCAGCGGTGGTAGAAGTTGAACTGCAGCTCGCCGAGCACCTCGGTGACGATGGAGCGGTACTCCAGGGGCATGCTCATACGCATCAGCAGCACCGACGACACAAAGTACATGCCCTGACGGAGGAGAAGGGCAACAACAAACACAACAACAACAACAGGCCATCAGAAACACCACCATCTGCCTTCTGCTTTCCGTTTTTCCGTGGGGGGGGGGGGGGGGGTTTGGGTGGGTTTTTCCACGGAGAGCGTCACTCACCATGATTTGAGCCAGGACGAGTACAATGACGTTGGACGACTTGCTGCTTGATATGGCGTAGAAGAACTACAACAACAACAACAACAACAACAACAACAAATCAAAGAAAGAAAGAGACACGCATGGATAAGAGAACAACACAGATGGGTCCCACGTTAACATGATCACACTTCTCGTCTTGTATTATACCGTTCGTTAGCGTAGCTCTCCAATGTGTTAAAGTGTTCCCGACCGGCGGGCTGCTGCAGAGTCAGGAGACCTCACCTTTGTCAGAGTGATGAGCAGGCCTCGGATGGAAGTGACAATTATTATCCCCACCAAGATGAAGGCAATGTGTTGGGACCAAAATTTCACCTAAGAGAGAGAGAGAGAGAGAGAGAGAGAGAGAGAGAGAGAGAGAGAAAGCAAGAAAGATGGGTCAGCATGTGAGAGCAAGTGAAGGCCAAGATACCAAGATAAGGAAAAAGCACAAAAGCTAAAAAAAAACAACAACACATTGCTAATTTGTTTCCGCCGTCTCTCCAGCTGACGGAAAGCGTGACACATTCTCGGTGGACGCGGTCCCATGAACGTTATGCCATAGTACAGTCGGCAGTGTGAGATATGAATGTGTATCGTGAACCCGCAGGATTAGAAAATGATTACAAGCTTATCAGTGACTGGTTAACGGAGCAGATAAGAGACTTTAATGGATTGGCAATCATTAACTTCACATGACATCCGACACGTGGTCGGTGATTAAGTGATTAGGTGATTAACAGTGCGAGTGAGAGAAAGAGAGAGAGATCTTACGTCAAACTGAATGCCAAGGTAGTTCACCGTGATCTCAATACCCCTCGTCACTGGATCCGTTTTCCCAACTCGGTCAAACACAATGTTTATGGTGGCCTAAGCAGGACGAAAATTACAAGACATAATCACTCCCACGTATGTATGTATGTATGTATGTATGTATGTATGTATGATGTATGTATGTAGTATGTATACAAGATACATATTTTATTTGCAACAAGTACAATGGAATGCTTAACGCTTAATGCTGAAGGATGATATGTACATGTTTTGAATTGTGCAAACAATTTAAAAGCATTTTAAAATGCCAGTAGTGCAGCAGCATCATGAATACAGTGCAGTAACTGTAACGAGTCCAGAAGGGATGTATGTATGTATGTATGTATGTATGTATGTATGTATGTATGTATGTATGTATGTATGTATGTATGTATGTGCGCGTGTGCATGTGCGTGCATGGGTTCGTTCCAAGGTGGTACTGAGAATCTCACCATGAAGATCTTCCAAACACAGTAGATGGAAAAGAAGTAGCCCAGGAAATTGAAGTACTTCCCTTGGAATGTCTTAGAATACTCAATTCGCTCCTGGAGACGAGAAAGGCTTCAAGGTGTTACACCACAAGAGACCACAGAACCCCTCATCACGCAGCCCTGGAGTCAACGTAAGTCGTCACCTTGGTGGTCTGCAGGTCTACCGTCTCCAGGAAGAGTTGGCGACTCAGTTCCTCCAGAGCATCCACCTCCTGCTGGATCAAAGAGAGGTCTGGGGAGGACGGGGCGGAGGTCAAGGAGCACTCAGAGGACAAATACGGGCGAGCTTTGATGACACGCGCCGTTCAATTGAATGCAGCTTAGGAGAAGGATACTCTCACTGCCGGACTGAGAGGAGGTGACACTCTTGATCATCCCCCAGAATCCTGTCGGTTTGTTCTGGTCCTCCCCGCGCTGGTACATCTGCCGCCGCGTCATGGCGATCCTAGACGCACAGACAGGCAAACAGAGAGACACTTAGAACACGTAACTGCATCACAGAACACGTGGGAGCCTTGGTTTGGTTGGCTTTTTTAATTCACAGTTTGAAGATATTATCTGACCTTTTCTTTTTGCTGACAATCATGTCCATTGTTTGAAGCAGCCTCCTCTCCAAGGCAAGGATGTCACTGTCTGTCACATTTCTGCCGACCATATTAACAGATCAGTCCCAGTTTATATTCTGCACAATATACAATCCGTGGTTAGAATATTACTTACACACTACACTCCCTGTCGATGTATTATTAACACATAGGTTGGTTGATTAATGAAACCTAAAGAGAGGGCAGGGTAATGTAGCAGCAGGCTACCTGTAGCCCTCCTGGAGCATAATGCCTAACCCCCATCTGCTCCATAATGACTTTAGAGCAGATAAATAGCAGGCCACTTTAAGCGTCCTCTATGAAACACACCATTTCAGAATTGTGGGTAGATGATTCCACTGTTTCCACTGCAGAGACTTGTGCCCACCAGGGTATTGAATCAAAAAGGTTATGAAGTCTGTCAAGCTACCTCTTGTAAAGAGGCTACGGTGGTAGCAAGCAACTACATAGTTAACGGTACCTAGAAAGACAAGCCAGTTGAAGAGGAGTGCCATGATAGGGTTTACCTGAGGAAGTAGGACAAGTATGTGTATGGACAGTTGACGGCACCAAACCCTGACAGTAGGGCCATCAGTGTGACCCCTATGACCCCAACACGACTGATGAGCTGCTCAATGGACAGGATGCCTGGGAAACAGGGAATAAGAGAATTACATTACATTACATTACAGTACAGTCATTTAGCAAACGCTTTTGTCCAAAGCGGTGTATTGTAGTGTATAGATATATTCACAATAGTGCAAAAATAACTTGAATAAGAATGGAGTGAATAACTCATAATAGCCATAGCAGGAGGGTTGATGGAACAGCAAAACTGCCAATTATCACCACCCGTTTTGATAGCCTACACTGACACTCTTATGAGGAAAAATATTTGATATATATATATTTTGAATTACATAAATAATGGCAAATACCAATCACAAGATAGACCCAGAAAACAATAGTATTACATAACGTGTGGTATTCATAAGTATTTGTTTTTGTAATGGGGGGGGGGGGGTAGGACTCTGACTCACCATGCTTGGGACTGAGGATGGGGAACGGATCCCCAAGCTTCCAGAAGAAGTACATGAAGGTGAACCACACCACACACGCGAAGAGCAGCTTCTGTCTTTGCACTGCACGGCAAAGGAACAGTTAGGCTGTAGCGTTTTGTAATTCCTATTGTGCCCCAGAGAGCCTCCAGAGAACCTCATACTCACACAGAACCTCATACTCACACAGAACCTCATACTCACACATAACCTCATACTCACACAGAACCTCATACTCACACAGAACCTCATACAGAACCTCACACAGAACCTCATACTCACACAGAACCTCATGCTCACACAGAACCTCATACTCACACAGAACCTCATACTCACACAGAACCTCACACAGAACCTCATACTCACACAGAACCTCATACTCACACAGAACCTCATACTCACACAGAACCTCATACTCACACAGACGGATGTTGCTGACCACAAAGTAGCCGATGTAGAACGGCACCACAAAGATGAGGACCAGCAGTATCACATACAGGTTAAATTTCCAGTGGAAATACCTGGAACTGTTGGAGAGGCATTCGATTAGTATTGTGTACGAGATGAGAGGCTGCCATCAAAACCACCACCCACCGGTGATTAATACTCTTACCTACCTGCTTAATAACCACCCACCGGTGATTAATACACTTACCTACTGCTAAATAACCACCCACCGGTGGTTAATACACTCATCTACTGCTTAATAACCACCCACCAGTGGTTAATACACTTACCTACTGCTTAATAACCACCCACCGGTGATTAATACACTTACCTACTGCTTAATAACCACCCACCGGTGGTTAATACACTCATCTACTGCTTAATAACCACCCACCGGTAATTAATACACTTACCTAGTGCTTAATGCGCCAAGAATCTCAAAGATAATCAGCTCAAACATGGTGCAAGAGAAGGCAAAGGTGATGGAGAAAACGACCTGGACCACATACTGCCGCACCTGTTAACAGAGATGACCAGGAATTATTACAACTAGAAGAATAAGGATAATAATTAAGCTAATTGGCACATGCAGTTGGGACACTTGTTTGCACTTGAATGAAATGATTGTATAAATCAATACAGTATTCTGATTGGGACATCAATAGTTTAGATGCTTTACAAATACTGCCGTTGTTACGGGGAGACTGGGATGGTAAACGGGGAGACTGGGATGGTAAACGGGGAGACTGGGATGGTAAAAGGGGAGACTGGGATGGTAAAAGGGGAGACCCACCTCGTAATCTTTGAACAGCTGTCGCATAAAGAACAACCACCCGAAACCAAAGAACAGCGCCTGTGTAAGAATGGAATAAAAACAAACCACCACTTATGAAGCTACGTAGCAACATGAGTCTCATTTGATCAATCTGAAGCCATCATTGTATGCAGTCGGGTAACGTGTAGGAGTTTGAATCCGATGGCACGAAGCTGTGGATCAAATGAGAAGCACTTGACGAAGTCAACACTTGATACCTGAGAGGTGAACATTATGACCGAGTCCACGAGAAACGACATGTTTGCGGTCCGTCCGCACCGCGCAACGTGTGAACGGCTGAGTGTTCAACTCCGCTTAATCCCAGTGCATTATTTAATTGGAATATTTTAAGGTAATCAATAATCAGTAAATCAGGTTATCGGTTCTTTTATGGAAAGTGCCTTCATTGTTAACGTAATGTCACTCGAGCTGTCAGCGTTTGGACTCTAACGTCATCACCACGCGTCACCCCCAATGACCGCGGTTCCGTCTCATACATGTGACGTCATACCATGAAGACACGAAATTTAAAAGTTTTGGGAACACGCTCGATTTTATGCACAAATGCATTATTTGTCCTTCGATGGATATAACAACATTTTTTTTTTTTACAAAGCGTCAACTGCATAGGTTAAATGCATTTGCAGTTGGTTAATCAATATTAATTACGATGTATTTATGGTGCCGATGTATGCTTTCTGAAATACAAATATATTTTAAATTATACTACGAAGGAATGATAATTATATTAGGATGTATGCTCACTGCGTTGTTATTGACCGAATGTATTTCATATGCGACACGCCGGTACTTCAGACGTTCACCCAATGTTAACATTTAGGTTGGGAATCGAACCCATTGTCTCTGCGTTATCGTGCCCCGCTAAACATTTACAAAAGCAGACCCGTATGCCGTGACATTGTGTATTCAATGCCGTGACCCGGATTCGAACCGGGGTTGCTGCGGCCACAACGCAGAGTACTAACCACTATACGATCACGGCGAGCTACCAGGGCCGTAGGAGAGCAGGTCGATCAGTTTTGATCAGCTGGTAACACGGTGGTCCTCCATGATAACACCTCCCTCCAGGAGTCACATTGAGGGGCATGCTGAGAGAATACCAGTGCAATTCAAGCACGATGAGATGAAGAACTATGAACTATGAATGAAAGCGGGAATAGGCACCATATATGGGCTACAAAGTAAATCCAATAGGCTGCATATCATTTTAAAAATTAGCACCACACACACATTTCTTTGAACACCATAGTGTGCTTTCTTCTGTTAATCATCCATATGCATGTCCTATTCTATACTGGTGCTAATGTTTATTTATTTGTAGCCTACATATAGATAGATGTATTGGGAATATTCCCAGTTTGTTTTTGTTACAGTTAATATTTGTATTTAAGCATATTGCATTTTATTCTCTCTGCTTTTATATCTGGATTTCCCTTGCAGAGTTAACCTTGTGTTGTATCTTACAGTCCGCCCATGTGTTCCTCTGTCTTCCATGGCCCCCATGTGTTCCTCTGTCTTCCATGGCCCCCATGTGTTCCTCTGGCCCCCATGTGTTCCTCTGGCCCCCATGGCCCCCATGTGTTCCTCTGGCCCCATGGGTTCCTCTGGCCCCCATGGGTTCCTCTGGCCCCCATGGGTTCCTCTGGCCCCCATGTGTTCCTATGGCCCCCATGTGTTCCTCTGTCTTCCACGGACCCCCATGTGTTCCTCTGGCCCCCATGGGTTCCTCTGGCCCCCATGTGTTCCTCTGTCTTCCATCGACCCCCATGTGTTCCTCTGGCCCCCATGTTCCCCATGGCCCTGGTAGCTCGCCGTGATCGTATAGTGGTTAGTACTCTGCGTTGTGGCCGCAGCAACCCCGGTTCGAATCCGGGTCACGGCATTGAATACACAATGTCACGGCATACGGGTCAGCTTTTAGCAGGCTATGTGTGCGCAGATCATGCAAAGACACACAGGAAACATTTACCAGAAACAATGGGTCTAAATGAATGTTACCCCACACTTGATTATGGGGTGTCTTGGGTCTGTTCTGTCCCTGTCTGTCTTCACCAAGATTCAAGATTTGTAATTGCCACATGCAACCAGTACAATGGAATGAAATTCATCAATTCTGTTGATCTCATCTTGCTTCAATTGCACTGGTATTCTCTCAGCGTGCCCCTCAATGTGACTCCTGGAGGGAGGTGTTATCATGGAGGACCACCGTGTTACCAGCTGACCCAAGCTGATCAACCATGTCCCCATGGCCCTGGTAGCTCGCCGTGATCGTATAGTGGTTAGTACTCTGCGTTGTGGCCGCAGCAACCCCGGTTCGAATCCGGGTCACGGCATTGGATACACAATGTCACGGCATACGGGTCAGCTTTTAGCTGGCTAATGCTTGAAATTGTTGTCCTGTTTTTTATTCTGGTGAAACGGTAGTTTCATAATAGTAACATCGCCCAGAGATGGGCGGTGTTGTGTGTTTCGGTCACAAAGGATCAAACAACCAACTGAAACTAACAACCAAGACACCACATAATCAAGTGTGGGGTAACATTCATTTTGACCCATTGTTTCTGCTCTATGCTTCTTCTGTGTCTTCCCATGATCACACTCAAACACTTTGCTGTCAACTCTCCCAGACGGTCCAGTTCAAGGCCAATAACACAAGGCCTGCTAAAAGCTGACCCGTATGCCGTGACATTGTGACATTGTGAATTGTGATTTCAATGCCGTGACCCGGATTCGAACCGGGGTTGCTGCGGCCACAACGCAGAGTACTAACCACTATACGATCACGGCGACCTACCAGGGCCATGGGGACGTGGTTAATCAGCTTGGGTCAGCTGGTAACACGGTGGTCCTCCATGATAACACCTCCCTCCAGGAGTCACATTGAGGGGCATGCTGAGAGAATACCAGTGCAATTCAAGCAAGATGCGATAAACTATGAATTGATGAATTTCATTCCATTGTACTGGTTGCATGTGGCAATTACAAATCTTGAATATTGAAACCTGGTGAAGACAGACAGGGACAGAACACCCCATAATCAAGTGTAACATTCATTTAGACCAGGGATGTCCAAACGTTTTTCACTTGTTTTTCATTGATACAGAAAAATATGCGAAAGGTTGGGCCACTCACTAAAGTTAAGGTATATCGCCTCACCTCTAGTGTATTAACAGTAATACAAATCAATCAATCAAATGTAGGTAAATTATGCTTGATCATTTAATATACTTAAACAAAATAACAGCCTACATCACATCTTGCCATTTATGGGTTTTCATTTATCTATTTCTAAATAAAATCAATCAAATGTAGTTACATTTATAAAATCAATGAAATTATGCTTGATAATGTAATATACTTAAAGAAAATGTTTATTTTTTTATTTTTACAAAAAGGGTTGGCAGCTCATTCTCCAAACAGCAGCCTCAGATTGCGTCTTGGTCAGGATGGGGACCCCGTCCACAGCCCTGTATGAAGAGGGACCCCATCCACAGCCCTGTATGAAGAGGGACCCCGTCCACAGCCCTGTATGAAGAGGGACCCCGTCCACAGCCCTGTATGAAGAGGGACCCCGTCCACAGCCCTGTATGAAGAGGGACCCCGTCCACAGCCCTGTATGAAGAGGGACCCCATCCACAGCCCTGTATGAAGAGGGTTCACAGCCCTGTATGAAGAGGGACCCCGTCCACAGCCCTGTATGAAGAGGGACCCCATCCACAGCCATGTATGAAGAGGGTTCACAGCCCTGTATGAAGAGGGACCCCATCCACAGCCCTGTATGAAGAGGGTTCACAGCCCTGTATGAAGAGGGTTCACAGCCCTGTATGAAGAGGGACCCGCTCACAGCATGTTGAGAGGGTTCACAGCCCTGTATGAAGAGGGACCCCGTCCACAGCCCTGTATGAAGAGGGACCCCGTCCACAGCCCTGTATGAAGAGGGTTCACAGCCCTGTATGAAGAGGGACCCCGCTCACAGCCATGTATGAAGAGGGGAAAATAAGAGGACAAGGGGAAGGGTAGGCTTTATTTAAGCTAGTTATGCAAATCATTTATTGCGGTTAACAAATCAGCTAACGTTTTTAATAAAAATGTACATGCTCACGTTGTTGATTTTCGGGCACATTATTCCAGCGACTTTAGTGAGGCACTGTTTAACGAAGTCACCGTCTGAGAAAGCTATCCCGTGTCGCGTTATGCGTTTTCCTGTGTTTTGTTAGCGCGGTGAAAGTAATGTTGTTCAGCCTGCAGGCTATCTGCCATTTGCTTGACTTTCTCCTCTCGCTCAGCAGCAGTGTAGGTCGGATGCTTGGTTTCGTTGTCGTCGTACATTATCGTCTTTCATCGTTTCATTGCAAATCAAACAGACACACTTCCCCTTGACCCACCGTGTCTGAAATGTTCTGCATTCACCTTCTATCTTGCGTTTCATTGGGTTTTTTTTTAAATTCTTTGATTAATTCGTTTTAGTGGAGACCTGCATTAGGACTGCAGGTAGTGAGTAGCTCCACCTACTGGTCAAACTAAGACCTACAATACAGTCAAGCGCAAGTTACATGTGTGGGCCACGTTCCATTCTATTTTTAGAATTTGCTGCGGGCCAATACAAAATGGATCGCGGGCCGCAGTTAGCCCGCGGGCCGTACTTTGGACACCGCTGATTTAGACCCATTGTTTCTACAAGATACAATATACAAGATTTTGATTTGCCATTTGTAACAAGTACATAGGAACACTTACTCCCCATTTCCTCCCACAGTACAAATTCAAAAAACAACACCATAAAAATAAAAATGATATGTACAATAAAATAAACCAAAAAGAGCAGCAAAGTGACTTAAGAGAAATGTACATGTTTTTTTATTTTTTATTTACAAAAATCTTTCAAAAGCATTTAAAGTGGCAGTAGTGCAGCAGCATCATGAATACAGTGCAGTAAATGTGATGAGTCCAGAAAGTCCAGCAAAGTATATAAGTGTCATTTTAATGACTATGTAATGAAATTGAAAGTGAAAGTGGCAGCACTCCTAGCAGTTCAGTAGGTGCACTGCCTGTGTATAAAAACGATCCTTAAACCTGGTAGTACTTGTACGGATGCTGCGCAACCA
This sequence comes from Muraenolepis orangiensis, assembly GCA_027704905.1. NCBI lineage: Eukaryota > Metazoa > Chordata > Actinopteri > Gadiformes > Muraenolepididae > Muraenolepis > Muraenolepis orangiensis. The sequence goes on along the minus strand of CM051015.1, from coordinate 3,218,682 downwards.
GTGACCAGACGGTAGGGGGGAGAAGTGGGTGCCCCGGTGGCTCCTGAAGTCCACGATGAGCTCCTTGGTCTTGCTGACGTTCAGTGCGAGGCTGTTGTCCTCACACCATCGCGTCAGCTGGACCACCTCATCTCTGTACACCCCTGTACTGTCTCATCGCCCTTATAAAGCCGATGACTGTGGTGTCATCTGCAAACTTGATAATCCAATTATTGCTGTGCGTGGCAGTACAGTCATGTGTGTACAGCGAGTACAGCCGGGGACTGAGGCAGCAGCCTTGGGGTCCTCCGGTGTTGAGGACCAGAGTGGATGAGATGTTGTTCCCAATCTTCACCACTTGAGGCCTGCCCGTCAGGAAGTCCATAATCCACTTACAGATGGGGGCGCCCAGACCTAGGTCCCTCAGTTTCAGGACCAACTTGGAGGGAACGATGGTGTTGAACGCCGAGCAGTCTGACGTAGGTGTCCCTCCTCTCTAGGTGCTGCAGGGCCGTGTGTAGTGCCAGGGAAATGTTGTCTACAGACCTGTTTGGTCTGTATGCAAACTGGATTGGGTCTAGGGACTCAGGGATGGAAGAGTTTATATGCGACATTACAAGTTTCTCCAGGCACTTCATGGCTATGGGTGTTAAAGCCACTGAACGATAATCATTGAGGCTTGTTACCTTGGTCTTTTTGGGTAACGGCACAATGGTTGTCACTTTGAAGCACGCTGGGATGACAGACTGTTGCAGTGATGCATTGTAGATGTCAAGTCAAGTCAAGTTTATTGTCACTTCACAGTTTATACAAGTATAAGCAATGAGTGAAAATCCCGCCGCACACCCGACGACAGACAGCAGTTATAAAAAACAGAATAGGATAAAAGTAAAAAAGTACAAAACTTTATAAAACTGTATAAGTTAAATATCAAAAAAATATATATATAAAAATGCAATATATAAAATGCAATATGTCAGAAAAAGAACTATATATATATAAATCAATGTAATAAAATATACATTGTTATATGCTATACACCCTTGTTCAGCAGCCTGATGGCCTGACTGTGGAAGCTGTCTCTGAGTCTATTTGTGCGGCACTTGATACTGCGGTATTGCCTGCCTGACGGTAAAAGTGAATACAGTTGGTGGCTGGGGTGGGCAATGTCTTTTATGATGCGTTTGGCCTTGGCCACGCACCGCTTGTTGTATATATCCAGGAGGGAGGGAAGCTCGCCTCCAACGATATACTGGGCCGTCCGCACCACCCTTTGAAGCTTTCCTTGCTCGAGTGTGGTGCAGTTCCCGTACCAGGCGGTGATACATCCTGTGAGAACACTCAATTGTGCCGGTGTAGAATGTTCTCAGGATGCGGGGGCCCATGCTGAATTTCCTTAGATGCCTGAGGAAATACAGGCGTTGTTGGGCCCTTTTAACCACGTGTGTGGTGTGCGTGGACCATGTGAGGTCCTCGGAGTGCACGCAGAGTGCTTGTGCAAGCCGAGGAACTTGAAGCTGCTGACCCTCTCTACTGCAACACCGTCGGTGGAGATAGGGCCGTGCTCTCTTCTCTGCTTCCTGTAGTCCACGATCAGCTCCTTGGTCTTCTTGACATTGAGGGCGAGGCTGTTCTCCTGGCACCACTGCTCCAGTGATCCAACCTCCTCCCTGTAGGCTGTCTTGTCGTCATCACCGGCGATCAGGCCCATCACTGTCGTGTTGTCAGCAAACTTGATGATGACGTTGGAGCTGTGCATAGCCATGCAGTCGTGGGTGTAGAGGGAGTAGAGGAGAGGGCTCAGCACGCATCCCTGGGGGGCTCCCGTGTTGAGTATCAGTGGCTCTGAGGTGGTGCTGCCCATCCTCACCACCTGGCGGCGGTCCGACAGGAGGTCCAGTATCCAGCTGCACGTGGATGGGGGCACACCTAGACATCTAAGCTTGGTGTCGAGCTTGGCAGGAACTATCGTGTTGAACGCTGAGCTGTAGTCCACAAACAGCATTCGCACATAACAGTTCGTTCCCTCCAGGTGGGAAAGGGCAGTGTGGAGAGAAAATTGAGGCAATTGCGTCGTCCGTGGATCTGTTTTGACCATATGCAAATTGCCATGGGTCCAGCGTGGCAGGTAACACGGGGCAAATTAAGTCCTTTACCAACCTCTCGAAGCATTTGCTGACAATTGAGGTGAGGGCTACAGGTCTATAGTCATTCAGGCATGTTACCTTGGGTTGTTTAGGGACAGGCACGATGGTGGACATCTTGAAGACCGCGGAACAACAGCCTGGAACAGGGAGAGGTTGAAGATGTCTGCAAAGACTCCTGCCAACTGGTCTGCGCATGCTCTGAGGATGCGGCCCGGGATGTTGTCGGGGCCTGCCGCCTTACGGATGTTCAACCGCTTGAACGTGTGGCGCACATCTGCCTCCGAGATGTTCAGCAGGCTGGTCTCCTCAGGTGGCGCTGGCTTCGGCGGGCTGTTGATCACGTTGAACTGAGCAAAAAAAGTATTTAGCTCTCCTGGGAGGGAGGTAGAGGAGTTCTCTACACAACTGGTTCTCCTTCTGAAGTTCGTTATCATCTGTAACCCCTGCCACATACCCCTCGCGTCGTGGCTCTTGAATTTCTCCTCCACTCTGTCCTTGTACTCCCGCTTGGCAGTGACGATGGTCTTACGGAGGTCGTAGCGGGCTCTGTATATTCCTCCATATTCCCGGAGCCAAAGGCGGCGTTACGCGCGTGGAGGGCAGCGCGAACATCGCCGTTAATCCACGGTTTCTGGTTGGGATATATCCGAACCGACTCAGTCGGAACAACGTCATCTATGCACTTCTTGATGAACCCGGTGACCGAGGACGCATACTCGTTGATCGTTCACTCGAACCTGAAGAAGGTTGAAAGCAGCCTCAGGGTGTGCCGACTCCTGTTCACTGATAGCCCCATACAGTTCCTTCAGTGTCGGTTGTACCCAAGATGGTCGGAGATATTCCAGCTGTGACTTCGGGTGGGACGTCCGAGGCGAAAGAATGAAAAAACTCTGGTAGGCGGCGAGCGACTGTTGATCTGATCTCCAGAAGTGTGCAAAAGTCATAAATGAACGTGCTGCTAACTTTCTGTAAGATAAAAAGAATAAATAACAAAAAACTGCGTCGTCGTGCGGGAGCTCGCAACACGGCAGCCATCTCATACGGCGCCTTACTCTGGGATGGAACTCCGTCCGGGACGGCTGCCTTCACCCTCCTGAGGATTCTGCGGACCTCGAACTCGGACAGTTGATGTTCAAGTTGTTGGTAAATGCTTCCTGTGTGTCTTCCCATGATCACCCTCAAACACTTTGCTGTTAACTCCCAGACGGTCCAGTTCAAGGCCTGCTAAAAGTAGACCCGTATGCCGTGACATTGCGTTTCCAATGCCGTGACCCGGATTCGAACCGGGGTTGCTGCGGCCACAACGTAGAATACTAACCACTATACGATCACGGCGAGCTACCGGGGACATGGTGCACCAGCTTGGGTCAGCTGGTAACATGGTGGTCCTCCATGATAACACCTCCCTCCAGGAGTCACATTGAGGGGCATGCTGAGAGAATACCAGTGCAATTCAAGCAAGATGAGATCAACTATTAATAGTATAGTATAACAGTAAAGTGGTAATAGGCACCATATATGGGCTACAAAGTCAATCTAATAGGCCTGCACCAGGATATTATTAAAAAAATGGCACAAAAATGAACCACAAAAAAATTATTTGAACACCATAGTGTGCTTTCTTCTGTTTATCGTCCAAATGCATATGTTATTCTATGCTGGTGCTGGTGTATTATAATTATAGTTAGATATAGTTGTACGTATTAAGGAATATTCCCAGTTAGTTATCGTTACAGTTAATATTTGTATTTTAGCATCTTGCTTGTTATTCTTTCTGCTTTAACATCTGGATTTCCCTTCCAGAGTTAACCTTGTGTTGTATCTTACAGTCCACTCATGTATGTCCCCCATGTCCCTCATGGCCCCCATGGCCCCCATGGCCCCCATGTTCCTCAAGGCCCTGGTAGCTCGCCGTGATCGTATAGTGGTTAGTACTCTGCGTTCTGGCCACAGCAACCCCGGTTCGAATCAGGGTCACGGCATTGAATACACTATGTCACGGCATACGGGTCAGCTTTTAGGAGGCTATGGTAACAGGCTCTGTGTTATTGGGCTGTATGGAAGAGTTTCATGTAATGGAGCGTGATCATTAGAAGACACCAAAGACCCCTGGATGGTCTAAATCAGTGGGTTCGATCGAACCCCAGGGGTTCGGCGGAGGTCAAGACACACACCGACTCATATGATTCCTGATGACACACCCCGCTTGGCCATCATTGGCTGCAGGTGATCACGCAACATCGCTTGGCCGATCTGTGCTGCAGGGAATTTGGTGCGCTCAGTAGTCGACTTGTGACTGTCGTGATTTCTATCATAATATTTTAATCCCGTCATATGTCGAGCAAAAAAAGAAAGTGGTCGGACGAATATGTACAATATGGATTCACATGTATAACGGAACGTGATGGGAGTCAGCGTCCTAACTGCATGATTTGCAATGCCAAGTTGAGCAATTCTAGTCTAGCACCGGCAAAAGTAAGAGAACACTTCCTTAAGCTGCATGGAGATGGAAAATACAAGAACACAACGCTTGCTGAATTCAAGGTGAAGAGAGCCAGATTCGATGAAAAGGCTACTCTGCCTGTTCTCGGCTTTGTACCCATCAACAAACCGATCCTCACAGCATCGTACGAAGTTGCTTACCTGATCGCAAAGCAGGGCAAACCACAACCATTGGTGAAACACTCATAAAACCAGCTGTGTTGAAGATGGCGAATATCATGCTGGGAAAAGCGGCTGAAGTTAAGTTATCCCAAATTCCTCTTTCAAATGACACCATCAGCGACGAAGACATCTTGGCTCAAGTAGTTGCAGATCTGATTTCAAGCCCGGCAAAATTCAGCCTTCAACTCGACGAGACCACAGACGTTTCCAATCTAAGCCAGCTTGCTGTATTCGTGCGCTATGTGAAAGACGACGTGATAAAGGAAGATTTTATATTTTGTAAGCCTCTTACAACAACAACTAAGGCAGCCGATGTGAAGGAACTTGTGGATGACTTCTTCAAAGACAACAATCTTTCGTGGGATATGGTTTCTGCTGATTGTTCGGACGGAGCTCCAGTTATGCTGGGAAGAAAGTCTGGTTTTGGTGCGCTAGTGAAAGCCGATGCACCACACATCATTGTTACGCATTGTATTCTGCACAGGCATGCGTTGGCAACAAAAACCTTGCCTCCAAAACTGGCAGAAGTATTAAAAATTGTAGTGGAATGCGTGAACTATGTGCGAAATAGTGCTCTGAGGCACCGCATCTTCAGTGAGCTGTGTGAAGAAATGGGCTCTGAATTCGAGGTACTTCTGTACCATTCTAACGTTCGGTGGTTATCCCGGGGACAGGTGCTGAATCGTGCGTGTGGAATTAGCCCTGTTTTTGCAAGAGCACCATCAAAAATTCTGAGTTAATTCTCATTTTAGCGTACATGGCTGATATCTTCGCAGCTCTCAATCATCTCAATCAACAGATGCAGGGCGGTGGAGTCAACATCATCGAAGCGGAAGAAAACCTGAAGGCTTTTCAAAAAAAGCTACCGTTACGGAAACGACGAACAGAGAACGATAACTTCGCAAACTTTCCCCTGCTGGACGACTGTGTAAGTAAGATCGAAGATGTATCTGGAATCGGAGACATTTCTGTACCCGCGGAACTGAAGCAAGCAATTGCCACGCACTGCAAAGTCTCTCGACGGATACTTCCCTACAAGAGAGTCATATCCAGCATGGGTGAGACAGCCGTTCACGTTTAGTGTTGAGACAACAGATATCAATGATGAATACCTCGATGAAATCAATGAAATTCAGCAGAGCCAGGTTCAACAGCAACTCTTCAGAAGAACAAGAACGTTTTGATGTCAACAAATGGTAAAGTACCCTGTTATTGCTAAGAAAGCTCTGGAATTTTCATACCGTTTGTTTCAACATACCTTTGCGAGCAATCCTTTTCGAGGATGCTGGACATAAAAACGAAGAAAAGGAACAGACTTTGTTGCGAAAATGACATGAGAGCGGCACTTGCCAAGGTGAAGCCGCGCATTTCTGAACTGGTCTTTGAAAGGCAACAGCAAAAGTCACACTGATTTGCAGTAAATATTCATTATTATGTTTTGGTTTTTGTGTGAAAATCATGTTTTGATGGTTTTGTTCTTTGAACACAGTGATGTTGATGCACGGTTCATTTTGTGCACCAGTAAAATATATACCTATGTTTTGAATTTGAAAAAAATCATATTTTATTTTTCCAATTAAGAAGGGTTCGGTGAATGTGCATATGAAACTGGTGTGGTTCAGTACCTCCAACAAGGTTAAGAACCACTGGTCTAAATGAATGTTACCCCACATGTGATTATGTGGTGTCTTGAGTCTGTTCTGTCCCCACCAGGTTAATAAGTTATACAATACATTGTTTCTTAGTTTCAGTTGGTTGTTTGATCCTATACATCCCCACGCACACCACCCACTCCTCCGGCTCTGGGCCTAGATGACCTTTTCACCAGGAGGTTTAAAATACAACTTCCACAACTTGTTGCCATAATCAGCTAAAAGCAGACCCGTATGCCATGACATTGTGTATTCAATGCCGTGACCCGGATTCGAACCGGGGTTGCTGCGGCCACAACGCAGAGTACTAACCACTATACGATCACGGCGAGCTACCAGGGCCATGGGGACATGGTTGATCAGCTTGGGTCATCTGGTAACAGGGTGGTCCTCCATGATAACACCTCCCTCCAGGAGTCACATTGAGGGGCATGCTGAGAGAAGTACCAGCGCAATTCAAGCAAGATGAGATACGAATAACAGTAAAGTGGTAATAGGCACCATATATGGGCTACAAAGTCAATCTAATAGGCCTGCACCAGAATATAATTTAAAAAATGAACACCACACACCAATTTATTTGAACACCAGTGTTTTTTCTTCTGTTTATCATCCATATGCATGTTTTATTCTATACTGGTGCTAGTGTTTATTTATTTGTAGCCTACATATAGTTGGTATGTATGCATTGGGAATCTTCCTAGTTACTTATTGTTAGTTAATATTAGTATTTTAGCATCTTGCTTGTTATTCTTTCTGCTTTTTGCTGCGTTCTGCTTTTTTATCTGGATTTGTCTGTCCCCCATGACCCCCCCATGACCCCCCCATGGCCCCCATACCCCCATGTGTCCCTCTGTCCCCAATGATCCCCATGGCCCTGGTAGCTCGCCGTGATCGTATAGTGGTTAGTACTCTGCGTTGTGGCCGCAGCAACCCCGGTTCGAATCCGGGTCACGGCATTGAATACACAATGTCACGGCATACGGGTCAGCTTTTAGGAGGCGATGGTAACAGGCTCTGCGTTATTGGGCTATCATGAGAGTTTCATGTAATGGAGCACAGGACACCAAAGACCCCTGGAGAAACAGGGGTCTGTGGGTTGAAATGAATGCTACCCCACGTGATTATGTGGTGTCTTGAGTCTGTTCTGTTCAGTCTCCACCATGTTAATTAGTTATACAATACATTAGTTAGTAGATAACTTTATTTATCCCGAGGGAAATTAAGGGGCAACAGTTGAAACAGGGGGAATAAATGCACACAAAATATACTAATACCTAAAAGCTAAAAACTAAATAACAACAAACTAACTAAACAAAACTAGTATAAACAAAATATAACTAAATTAACTGTAAATTAAATCTAAATGTATTGATAGATGAATTGCACAATTTACTGTAATACGTAGGTATATACAATACACAACAATACGTATAGTGCAAATTGGCAGTAATAAAATACTAATAAATAACTCAGATGAATACTGAAAAAGTGACAAGAAAATGTGAAAAGTGAAAAGTGAAATAGAATTTACTGTGCAAAATTACAGTGAAAGGATTTATCAGTGCGTTGACCAAAAATAAATAAATAATGATAATAATAACAGTGCGTTGGCCTCAGGTCACTGAGTCTCCACTGTCCCTCTCACGACCCGAGGTGGAGGAATTATAGAGACTGATGGCCACAGGAAGAAAGGACTTCCTGTGGCGTTCTGTGGTACACCTGGGTGGAATGAGTCTGTTGCTGAAGGTGCTTCTGTATGAGGTCAGCAACTGATGGAGAGGGTGAGAGTTGTTGTCAAGGATACTACGCAGCTTGCGCAGCATCCTCCTCTCAGACACCACCAACAAGGAGTCCAGCTGGACCCCCAGGACAGTGCCAGCCTTCCTGACGATCCTGCTGATCTTGTTGGCGTCTGCTGACCTCAACCTGCTTCCCCAGCACATGACACCGGAGAAGATGGCACTGGCTACCACCGTCTGGTAGAACATCTTCAGCATCGTGTTACAAACGTTGAAGGAACGGAGCCTCCGCAGGAAGTAGAGACGGCTCTGGCCCTTCTTGTACACAGCCTCAGAGTTCTTGGCCCAGACCAGTTTGTTGTCCAGGTGAACTCCCAGGTATTTATATTCCTGAACAACTTCTGCGGACACACCCTTGATGGAAATGGGTGTGGGGGTAGATTTCCTCCTGCGGAAGTCCACCACCATCTCCTTTGTCTTGTCTGTGTTGAGCTGCATGTGGTTCAGCTCACACCACTCAACGAAGGAGTCCACGACGCCCCTGTACTCCTCATCGTTTCCCTCGCTGACACAACCAACAACTGCAGAGTCGTCCGAGAACTTCTGCAGATGGCAGAACTCTGAGTTGTACTGGAAGTCTGAGGTGTAAAGGGAGAACAGGAATGGGGAAAGAACCGTTCCCTGTGGAGCACCAGTGTTGCTGACCACAGTGTCAGACACACAGTCCTGCAGTCTGACAAACTGTGGACGACCTGTCAAATAGTCTATAATCCAGGAAACCAGGCAAGAGTCCACCTTCATCGCCGTCAGCTTACTCCCCAGCAGGGCAGGCCGGATGGTGTTAAACGCACTGGAGAAGTCGAAAAACATGATTCTCACAGTGCTCCCGGGTCTGTCCAAGTGGGCGTAGGCACGATGAAGCAGGAAGATGATGGCGTCCTCCACTCCCAGTTTCGGCTGGTAGGCAAACTGAAGAGGGTCCAGCGATGATCTGACCAGGGGCCGAAGAAGCGACAGGACCAGCCTCTCAAAGGACTTCGACACGTGGGACGTCAGCGCCACCGGTCTGTAGTCGTTAGAGGTGCTGGGACGTGCCTTCTTTGGAACCGGCACCAGGCAGGATGTCTTCCACAGCACAGGGACCCTCTCCAGTCTCATGCTCAGATTGAAGATGTACTGCAGGACTCCACTCAGCTGGGCAGCACATGTTTTGAGGACCCTCGGGCTGACGCCGTCAGGACCAGCAGCCTTGCCTGGATGGAGCCTGCACAGCACTTTCCTCACCTGCTCAGCTGTGAAGGTCTGTGTGCCGTGTGTGGGGGCAGGAAGAGTCTCTGATGTGTTGATGGGGGAGGGGCGAGGTAGTGGTGGTGGGGGAGAGAGAACAGGTATGTTGTCGCTGGAGAGGGACGGTGGGGGAGGGGGGACAGCAGGGCTGGGGGGCTGGAGGGGAATGGTTGTAGAGGAGCTGGGGGAGCTGGGGGAGGGGGGGGGTAGACCGGAGTACACTCATTGAATCTATTGAAAAACAAATTCAACTCATTGGCCCGGTCAGGACCCCCCCCTATTGTCTGGCTACCAGGTTGTTTGTAGCCAGTGATGCTCCTCATGCCACTCCACACATCCTTCAGGTTGTTCTGCTGAAGTTTGTGCTCCAGCTTCCTCCTGTAGTTGTCTTTGCCCTGCTGGATCCTCTCCTTCAGCTCCTTCTGAACCCGCCTCATCTGCCCCCTATCCCCGTCTCTGAAGGCCCTCTTCTTCTCATTGAGCAGGACCTTGATGTCTCGGGTGACCCACGGCTTGTTGTTGGGTAAACAGCATACAGTCTCTGTGGGAACAACACTGTCCACACAGAAGTTGATGTACCCTGTTATGCATTCCGTGAGATCATCAAGGTCCTCTCCATGCAAATCACAGAGGAAATCCCAGTCTGTTGACTCAAAGCAGCCCCGCAAGTCCTCATCGGCCTCCTGTGACCATCTCCTCACAGTCCTTATGGTCACTAGAGGCCTATACAGGGGCTGAAGGTGGATGAGGTTGTGGTCTGACCTTCCAAGAGGAGGAAGGGCGGTGGCGCTGTATGCCTCCTTAACATTGGCATACAGCAGGTCCAGTGTCTTGTTTTCCCTGGTGGGACAGTCCACAAACTGCTTGAAGGTGGGCAGTGTTGCAGCCAGAGTCACGTGGTTGAAGTCCCCAGATATCGCGATGAATGCTTCAGGGTGCTGTGTCTGAAGTCTCGCGACGACGGAGTGGATGACGTCAGACACGAGCGCCGCGTTTGCCGACGGTGGAATGTAAACAACAACAAGAAGCACGTGGGAGAACTCTCGCGGCAGATAGTATGGCCGCAGACTCACGGCCAGCAGTTCAATGTCCGGGCTACACACACGTTCCTTCACAGTAACATGTCCAGGGTTACACCACTTGTTGTTAACGAGAGTAGCAAGTCCCCCACCTTTCCTCTTGCCACTCTCCCGGTGCGTCCTGTCCGCCCGGACGGTCAGAAAGCCATCCGCGGTAACATTGGAGTCCCACGCACACAACCCACTCCTCTGCCTCTTAGGCCCTTCTCTTCCCTAGATGACCTTTTCACCAGAAGGTTTAAAATACAACAATTTCCACAACTTGTTGCCATAATCAGCTAAAAGCAGACCCGTATGCCGTGACATTGTGAATTCAATGCCGTGACCCGGATTCGAACCGGGGTTGCTGCGGCCACAACGCAGAGTACTAACCACTATACGATCACGGCGAGCTACCAGGGCCATGGGGACATGGTTGATCAGCTTGGGTCATCTGGTAACAGGGTGGTCCTCCATGATAACACCTCCCTCCAGGAGTCACATTGAGGGGCATGCTGAGAGAATACCAGTGCAATTCAAGCAAGATGAGATCAACTACGAATAACAGTAAAGTGGTAATAGGCACCATATATGGGCTACAAAGTCAATCTAATAGGCCTGCACCAGAATATAATTTAAAAAATAAACACCACACACAAATTGATTTGAACCCCAGTGTGTTTTCTTCTGTTTATCATCCATATGCATGTTTTATTCTATACTGGTGCTAGTGTTTATTTATTTGTAGCCTACATATAGTTGGTATGTATGCATTGGGAATCTTCCTAGTTACTTATTGTTAGTTAATATTAGTATTTTAGCATCTTGCTTGTTATTCTTTCTGCTTTTTGCTGCGTTCTGCTTTTTTATCTGGATTTGTCTGTCCCCCATGACCCCCCCATGGCCCCCCATGTGTCCCTCTGTCCCCCATGATCGCCATGGCCCTGGTAGCTCGCCGTGATCGTATAGTGGTTAGTACTCTGCGTTGTGGCCGCAGCAACCCCGGTTCGAATCCGGGTCACGGCATTGAATACACAATGTCACGGCATACGGGTCAGCTTTTAGGAGGCGATGGTAACAGGCTCTGCGTTATTGGGCTATCATGAGAGTTTCATGTAATGGAGCACAGGACACCAAAGACCCCTGGAGAAACAGGGGTCTGTGGGTTGAAATGAATGCTACCCCACGTGATTATGTGGTGTCTTGAGTCTGTTCTGTTCAGTCTCCACCATGTTAATTAGTTATACAATACATTAGTTAGTAGATAACTTTATTTATCCCGAGGGAAATTAAGGGGCAACAGTTGAAACAGGGGGAATAAATGCACACAAAATATACTAATACCTAAAAGCTAAAAACTAAATAACAACAAACTAACTAAACAAAACTAGTATAAACAAAATATAACTAAATTAACTGTAATAAATCTAAATGTATTGATAGATGAATTGCACAATTTACTGTAATACGTAGGTATATACAATACACAACAATACGTATAGTGCAAATTGGCAGTAATAAAATACTAATAAATAACTCAGATGAATACTGAAAAAGTGACAAGAAAATGTGAAAAGTGAAAAGTGAAATAGAATTTACTGTGCAAAATTACAGTGAAAGGATTTATCAGTGCGTTGACCAAAAATAAATAAATAATGATAATAATAACAGTGCGTTGGCCTCAGGTCACTGAGTCTCCACTGTCCCTCTCACGACCCGAGGTGGAGGAATTATAGAGACTGATGGCCACAGGAAGAAAGGACTTCCTGTGGCGTTCTGTGGTACACCTGGGTGGAATGAGTCTGTTGCTGAAGGTGCTTCTGTATGAGGTCAGCAACTGATGGAGAGGGTGAGAGTTGTTGTCAAGGATACTACGCAGCTTGCGCAGCATCCTCCTCTCAGACACCACCAACAAGGAGTCCAGCTGGACCCCCAGGACAGTGCCAGCCTTCCTGACGATCCTGCTGATCTTGTTGGCGTCTGCTGACCTCAACCTGCTTCCCCAGCACATGACACCGGAGAAGATGGCACTGGCTACCACCGTCTGGTAGAACATCTTCAGCATCGTGTTACAAACGTTGAAGGAACGGAGCCTCCGCAGGAAGTAGAGACGGCTCTGGCCCTTCTTGTACACAGCCTCAGAGTTCTTGGCCCAGACCAGTTTGTTGTCCAGGTGAACTCCCAGGTATTTATATTCCTGAACAACTTCTGCGGACACACCCTTGATGGAAATGGGTGTGGGGGTAGATTTCCTCCTGCGGAAGTCCACCACCATCTCCTTTGTCTTGTCTGTGTTGAGCTGCATGTGGTTCAGCTCACACCACTCAACGAAGGAGTCCACGACGCCCCTGTACTCCTCATCGTTTCCCTCGCTGACACAACCAACAACTGCAGAGTCGTCCGAGAACTTCTGCAGATGGCAGAACTCTGAGTTGTACTGGAAGTCTGAGGTGTAAAGGGAGAACAGGAATGGGGAAAGAACCGTTCCCTGTGGAGCACCAGTGTTGCTGACCACAGTGTCAGACACACAGTCCTGCAGTCTGACAAACTGTGGACGACCTGTCAAATAGTCTATAATCCAGGAAACCAGGCAAGAGTCCACCTTCATCGCCGTCAGCTTACTCCCCAGCAGGGCAGGCCGGATGGTGTTAAACGCACTGGAGAAGTCGAAAAACATGATTCTCACAGTGCTCCCGGGTCTGTCCAAGTGGGCGTAGGCACGATGAAGCAGGAAGATGATGGCGTCCTCCACTCCCAGTTTCGGCTGGTAGGCAAACTGAAGAGGGTCCAGCGATGATCTGACCAGGGGCCGAAGAAGCGACAGGACCAGCCTCTCAAAGGACTTCGACACGTGGGACGTCAGCGCCACCGGTCTGTAGTCGTTAGAGGTGCTGGGACGTGCCTTCTTTGGAACCGGCACCAGGCAGGATGTCTTCCACAGCACAGGGACCCTCTCCAGTCTCATGCTCAGATTGAAGATGTACTGCAGGACTCCACTCAGCTGGGCAGCACATGTTTTGAGGACCCTCGGGCTGACGCCGTCAGGACCAGCAGCCTTGCCTGGATGGAGCCTGCACAGCACTTTCCTCACCTGCTCAGCTGTGAAGGTCTGTGTGCCGTGTGTGGGGGCAGGAAGAGTCTCTGATGTGTTGATGGGGGAGGGGCGAGGTAGTGGTGGTGGGGGAGAGAGAACAGGTATGTTGTCGCTGGAGAGGGACGGTGGGGGAGGGGGGACAGCAGGGCTGGGGGGCTGGAGGGGAATGGTTGTAGAGGAGCTGGGGGAGCTGGGGGAGGGGGGGGGTAGACCGGAGTACACTCATTGAATCTATTGAAAAACAAATTCAACTCATTGGCCCGGTCAGGACCCCCCCCTATTGTCTGGCTACCAGGTTGTTTGTAGCCAGTGATGCTCCTCATGCCACTCCACACATCCTTCAGGTTGTTCTGCTGAAGTTTGTGCTCCAGCTTCCTCCTGTAGTTGTCTTTGCCCTGCTGGATCCTCTCCTTCAGCTCCCTCTGAACCCGCCTCATCTGCTCCCTATCCCCGTCTCTGAAGGCCCTCTTCTTCTCATTGAGCAGGACCTTGATGTCTGGGGTGACCCACGGCTTGTTGTTGGGTAAACAGCGTACAGTCTCTGTGGGAACAACACTGTCCACACAGAAGTTGATGTACCCTGTTATGCATTCCGTGAGATCATCAAGGTCCTCTCCATGCAAATCACAGAGGAAATCCCAGTCTGTTGACTCAAAGCAGCCCCGCAAGTCCTCATCGGCCTCCTGTGACCATCTCCTCACAGTCCTTATGGTCACTAGAGGCCTATACAGGGGCTGAAGGTGGATGAGGTTGTGGTCTGACCTTCCAAGAGGAGGAAGGGCGGTGGCGCTGTATGCCTCCTTAACATTGGCATACAGCAGGTCCAGTGTCTTGTTTTCCCTGGTGGGACAGTCCACAAACTGCTTGAAGGTGGGCAGTGTTGCAGCCAGAGTCACGTGGTTGAAGTCCCCAGATATCGCGATGAATGCTTCAGGGTGCTGTGTCTGAAGTCTCGCGACGACGGAGTGGATGACGTCAGACACGAGCGCCGCGTTTGCCGACGGTGGAATGTAAACAACAACAAGAAGCACGTGGGAGAACTCTCGCGGCAGATAGTATGGCCGCAGACTCACGGCCAGCAGTTCAATGTCCGGGCTACACACACGTTCCTTCACAGTAACATGTCCAGGGTTACACCACTTGTTGTTAACGAGAGTAGCAAGTCCCCCACCTTTCCTCTTGCCACTCTCCCGGTGCGTCCTGTCCGCCCGGACGGTCAGAAAGCCATCCGCGGTAACATTGGAGTCCCACGCACACCACCCACTCCTCTGCCTCTTAGGCCCTTCTCTTCCCTAGATGACCTTTTCACCAGAAGGTTTAAAATACAACAATTTCCACAACTTGTTGCCATAATCAGCTAAAAGCAGACCCGTATGCCGTGACATTGTGAATTCAATGCCGTGACCCGGATTCGAACCGGGGTTGCTGCGGCCACAACGCAGAGTACTAACCACTATACGATCACGGCGAGCTACCAGGGCCATGGGGACATGGTTGATCAGCTTGGGTCATCTGGTAACAGGGTGGTCCTCCATGATAACACCTCCCTCCAGGAGTCACATTGAGGGGCATGCTGAGAGAATACCAGTGCAATTCAAGCAAGATGAGATCAACTACGAATAACAGTAAAGTGGTAATAGGCACCATATATGGGCTACAAAGTCAATCTAATAGGCCTGCACCAGAATATAATTTAAAAAATAAACACCACACACAAATTGATTTGAACCCCAGTGTGTTTTCTTCTGTTTATCATCCATATGCATTGCACTATCATGAGAGTTTCATGTAATGGAGCACAGGACACCAAAGACCCCTGGAGAAACAGGGGTCTGTGGGTTGAAATGAATGCTACCCCACGTGATTATGTGGTGTCTTGAGTCTGTTCTGTTCAGTCTCCACCATGTTAATTAGTTATACAATACATTAGTAGATAACTTTATCCCGAGGGAAATTAAGGGGCAACAGTTGAAACAGGGGGAATAAATGAATGTTCCCCCACACGTGATTATGTGGTGTCTGTTCTGTCTCCACCAGGTTAATTAGTTTCAGTTTCATCCAATCCTCTGCCTCTTAGGCCCTTCTCTTCACTAGATGACCTTTTCACCAGAATGTTTAAAATACAACTTCCACAACTTGTTGCCATAATCAGATAAAAGCAGACCCGTATGCCGTGACATTGTGTATTCAATGCCGTGACCCGGATTCGAACCGGGGTTGCTGCGGCCACAACGCAGAGTACTAACCACTATACGATCACGGCGAGCTACCAGGGCCATGGGGACAGGGCTGGATCAGACTCGTTCACCTCAGTTGGGGGACTCGATCGCATACTGCGAAGTGTCTTACCAATCGGGCTGCTGAACACCATGTGCGCCTCATGGATGTAGCACAACATTAATTCATCCTAAATGACCGCACCTCTCCTATTGCTTACTTATCATAACTATTTCATGACATGCCCATTTAATTAGCCAATTCATGTATTGGATTGTGTACAATTCTGATGTATTAGACTTAATTTATAGCACATGTGGTAATAGGACATGTATGTATGATATATATATAGCGGACATTCAAAGTTTCTGTATTGTTATTATTAGTATTTTACCTTCTCTCGGTTTGCGCCGGTATTCTCCCTAAACCGGTGCAGAGAGGAGGGGGATTGTCTCGTTCACAGCGCAACAACACAGCTAAAACCCTTCATTCCTTTTGGAAGAACTTGCTAAAAGCAGACCCGTATGCCGTGACATTGTGTTTCCAATGCCGTGACCCGGATTCGAACCGGGGTTGCTGCGGCCACAACGCAGAGTACTAACCACTATACGATCACGGCGAGCTACCAGGGCCGTAGAACAGAGCGTCCGACTGTGTTGATCGGCTGGTAACTAATTTGCTGCCTGTACAATTCCCATTCATTATCTTGCAGATTTGAGCTCCTCTGAACAATTACAATTCTCAGAGACCGTAATATCAAATAGTTCCTGAGCATATCTAAAAAACATGCAACTCACCAGGGACGCCGTCTCGACCGTACAGTTGAATCATGGTGATTTGTTTCCATCATATGAATGATCAGAGATGACATGGTTTCGGAGTCTACAATTTTCAAAAATAGCATTTGGTCCGCTGGACCAAAATGGATGAGACGTGGTTGATGAGTATTGACTTCCAAAGTGAGCGCAGCTGTCGATCTCAGTTCACCCCTTGAACTGAAAGTCTTTTGCCGCTAGAGGTCGCTGTGGTGCACAAATCGTGAGCTGCAGAACAATACATGTGCCTTGCGCACTGATCTGTCTCCTAATTCACAAGTTTGATGCCGTGAACCACTCGCCGTCCCATCCATCCCGTTCGTGAAGCTTGTGTCTTATTACTCGGATGTGATGTTCATCTGCAGGTGGGATTAACAAGTGGATTTAAAAGCACTGGGCGATGGCCTACTGAAATAGAATTGGTCCTTCAACTTTTCTCCTCCGGGCTTTCGAGGGAGCACTCTTTCTCATAACGGCTTTGTGTTCTTATATGTAGGCTTCAAAAGGTGCGAGAGGTAAGTCGGTCACACACACACACACACACACACACACACACACACACACACACACACACACACACACACACACACACACACACACACACACACACACACACACACACGCTTCTCATCTAAAAGGTAGGCCTATGCCAAATATACCAAAAATATCAGAAAAATCTGAATCTGATTGCCTTCAATGTCATCCTACAAGTACAACGGAATTGTCTAGCAATCCTCAAGACACTCTTAGAAACAACACAAAAAAACAGGTTAGAAAATTGCCATAAAAACGATTGTATATAGAATTGTATTTATACATATTGCAGTGGCCCTATAAACAGTAGTGCAACTTACAAGTGTGTATAGGCCTACACAAGGTGCAGTTGGATGAACATGTAACATGTAACTAGGTAATGCAGTATTGATACAATACAGTATTGTAGTTACACAGAACAGAACGGTCCAATAACAGTCCAATAGTACAGTATTGTGGTTACACAGAACAGTCAGTGTCAGTGTTTGACAGTTGTTCAGTTCACGTATGGCTCTGGGGTAGAACGGTTCTTTTTTACATTTTAAATATAAAACTATTTGTAAAAACAATAGGCACACTATTTGTTGATGTTCTATTGTGTTGATAGGTAACAACTTTGTCAGCTGTTATATTAATGCTTTTCTGTTGCATTGCCAATTATTTACAGTCGAGGCATATTAAAAGTGGACTTCTGTTGATGTTTCATTAAGCCCGCCTATGGTGTTAAACTAGTAGCCCTGCCAGGGGCTCTTCTTCACGAGGGCAATCAAAGCTGATCCAACTCTGAATCCAAGCTGTTCACCTAACTCGCGTTGTCTCCGCAGAACAACAATGGCCGAGGCTTCCTTCCGAATGGTCCTGCAGCAGTGTGTGTCCATACTGATGGTAGCCCGACTACAGGGTGAGTGTGTTCTCCTGAAAGGTGTATGGTTGTGTGTACGTGACCCCGGTTCCCCCGGTGGACTCACACACAGGTGACTGATCCCCAGGTAGGGTCACGGCCCCCGAGAGGCTGCAGGCCCCCGTGGAGCGGCCCTTCACGCTGAGCTGCAGCTTGATCCGCGACCGAGGGGCCGAGGCGCTGACGCAGGTGCGCTGGCTGGACGTCCAAAACCAAACGCTGCTGACGTACCGCCCGGGCGACCCGGACAGCGTGAGCGGGCAGCAGCACGTGGAGCTGGCCGCCTCGCCACGGGACACCTCGGCCATCACCATCAAGCGGGTGGGCTTCCGGGACGAGGGCTGCTACACCTGCATCTTCCACCTGCAGGCCGCCGGCTCACAGCAGGGGACCACCTGCCTCACCGTCAACTGTGAGTCACCGTTTGTTGAGTCACACTTTTTCACACAGGTTTTTTGGCGATAAATATCTGTCTATATGCGGCCTTTCATTACATTTACATGAGCAGATGCTTTGGTCTAAAGTGACTTACGATAAGGTCATTCAACATTACAGGTGAGCTACTAGTCAGCAGAAGTCTTAAGTGCATTTCCTTCCTAACAAGCCTCCATATGTATACATATCATATATATATATCACATATATATATATCACATATATCATCTATCACTCACTTTATTGTTATTTTTCATTATGTTTAGTGTGTTATAGTATAGTGCTGTTTATAGTTCATAGTATAGTACATAGTAGGTAGTATATAGTGTTGTGTATAGTATATAGTAAAGTATACAGTAGGTAGTATATAGTGTTGTTAATAGTATAGTATTGTATAGTATAGTATTACATAAGTTAGTATAGCATAGTATAGTATTGTTTTAGTAATTCACTCCGCGGGAGGGAATGGGGAGAAGCATGCCATTGTAATTGTTGAAAATAAAACAAACTTGAACTTGAATCTCTAATCTTGAACCAAGAGCAGAACCAGTGCTCGGGTAAAAGTACAATAAGTTGGCTAACAATAGAGCTAACAGTTGGCTAACAATAGAGCTAACAGTTGGCTAACAATAGAGCTAACAGTTGGCTAACAATAGAGCTACCAGTTGGCTAACAATAGGGCGAACAGGCAAACAATCAATGCAAAAAATATAGCTAACAAGACGCAAGTGCTAAGAAGTAGGGTCAGGTTGGCGCTTCCTCTCACTTTGCTTTGCTTTGGTGTTTAAAACGTTTTCACAGGTCTTTGACCACATGTATCTGTCTACATAGCGCCTTTCCACAGCAGTATGGTGACAGCAGGCACCGTAGTGTTCTGCACATAATAACAACCACCCGGCAGGGGGTTCATAGGAGGCCCCACCATGCCTGAGTTCAGTTCCCAGTACTTCTTCTGCTGTTCTCTGCCTTTTGGGGCTCAGGAGGAGATTGTGTTAGCTTGTGGAGCCCCACCCTGCTGTAACAGAACCCTTCTAAAGACTCCCCAGAGATGGTTATACCAATATACACACAGTGGTGGGGGACAGAGAAACACAGCTTCACTCCCTGTGGTCTGAACTGGGTCGTCTGCCGCTCGTCTCCGTGGTGCTGGCTGTCGGGCGAGGGAGGCAGAGAGACTTGGGTTTTGGGGTCTTGCAGTATACAACACAAAGACAGACAGAACAAGGACATTAATGAAGACAAAAAGAATGGAGACATTCCAACCAGATAATTTAAAGTATTACCATATTATTCTTTAACAAGAGA
Organism: Muraenolepis orangiensis; assembly: GCA_027704905.1. NCBI lineage: Eukaryota > Metazoa > Chordata > Actinopteri > Gadiformes > Muraenolepididae > Muraenolepis > Muraenolepis orangiensis. The sequence continues at coordinate 3,198,852 of CM051015.1, read as the reverse complement.
GAGAGAGAGAGACAGGGAGAGAGAGAGAGAGTGCGAGAGAGAGAGAGAGAGAGAGAGAGAGAGAGAGAGAGAGAGAGGGGGGGGGGGAGAGAGAGAGAGAGAGAGGGGGAGAGAGAGAGAGAGAGAGAGAGAGAGAGAGAGAGAGAGAGAGAGAGAGAGAGAGAGAGAGAGAGAGAGAGAGAGAGAGAGGGGGAGAGAGGGAGAGAGAGAGAGAGAGAGAGAGAGGGGGAGAGAGAGGGGGAGAGAGAGGGAGATTTAGCTAACCAGAAACAGCTGTTCAAAAATACCAGTCATTGTTTATGCTTTGCTTATGCGTTCATACCTCTGAATATTAACATCTTGTTAATATTCTCCCCATCATATCCCACCCATCACACACATATCCCATCACACACATGAGTGTGCAATACAAAACTCTCTCTCTCTCTCTCTCTCTCTCTCTCTCTCTCTCTCTCTCTCTCTCTCTCTCTCTCTCTCTCTCTCTCTCTCTCTCTCTCTCTCTCTCTCTCTCTCTCTCTCTCTCTCTCTCTCTCTCTCTTTCAGCACGCATCACGGCGGACGCCAACCAGACTGCGGTGAGCGGCAAGCAGGCCACCCTGTCGTGCTCCTACGGCCTGCCCGAGAAGGTGCAGCAGGTGAGGTGGAGGCACACCTCAGGGCAGGGCGAGTCCCGGGAGGTGGCGTCCTACGCCAAGCGCAGCGACCCCATGATCGAGCCCCCCTTCCAGGGCAGGGTGTGGCTCTCTGCCTCCCTGTCCCACAGCCAGCTCACCATACAGCCCGTGGCCATCCAGGACGAGGGCTGCTACACCTGCCTGTACGAAACTCACCGGGAGGGCCCCCGCAGCTCCACTGTCTGCCTGTCCACTTATGGTAACCCACCCTCAGTGATGTCTATCTGAATTAGAATGTGAATGCCCTTGTTGTCGTTGTACAAGCACAACGACATTGTGTAGCAATCCTCACGGTCACTCACTCTATACACACAACAGCATTTGAAAAATAGGAATTATTTAAAAAGTAAACAAAACTAAATGAACAGAAATCAAAAGAGTACAATGGTGTATATACGTACATATTAAATATAGTATACATACAAAGGTACGGTGGGATGTAAACATGAAACTAAGTATTGTGGTATTGACGCAATACAGTATTGTAGTAACACAGAACAGTCGGTGGCAGGGTTTGACAGTCTATTTGTCCCTGGCTTGATGGACCTGAAGTGTCTACCAGAGGCCAACAGGTGGAACAGGTGATCAGCGTCAGGGTGGGAAGAGTCTTTCCCTAATCGCAGACACATATCCATAGACGCCACATTGGCCTATGGATCGTACATTACACGGCGCCGCCATATTAGAGAGGTCAAAACTCTCCTGTAAACATATACGAGACAACGGGTGAGCTACGTTTTCTTCCGTATAAAACACGCTGTAATAATAATAATAATAATAATAATAATAATAATATATGTAGATCTATATTAAGAGTAACAGGTCGAAACAGTCAATGTGTTGTCATACCACTCGTAGTTCATTGTTCATTGTTCATATACTACCCACATTGTAATGGTACAACCCTGGTTAAAAACAGGCAAAGTGTTCCTTTGGCATGGTACACCAAACACCCGTCCTTGAGCAGGGAGGGCTGCATGTGGCTCCGGGTTAGGAGGGAGCAGTGTTACCCGGGGAGGATCTGGGACTCCAGCACCATGTTCCCTGTGGGAACACCTGAACAATAAGTTGGGATTGAGCAGGTAAAGCCGGTACATCCTGGATCAGGAGAGGAATGCTCATGCACTGACGCTTTTGGACATCTCTTTCTCTCTCTCTCGTTTTTTCTGCTGTGTGTGTGTGTGTGTGTGTGTGTGTGTGTGTGTGTATGTGTGTCCGTTCCTGAAGATGACTGTGCTACTGTTTCCAACACAGAGGGATTCATTTTGTCCCATCACTCTCTGCCACCCTCCATCTCCTGCTTCCATCTCCTCTCTCTCTGACTCTCTCTCTCTCTCTCTCTCTCTCTCTCTCTCTCTCTCTCTCTCTCTCTCTCTCTCTCTCTCTCTCTCTCTCTCTCTCTCTCTCTCTCTCTCTCTCTCTCTCTCTCTCTCTCTCTCTCTCTCTCTCTCTCTCTTGTTCTATATGTCATTTTCCCTCTCCGCCTTATCTCAATTATGTGGACAAACAGAAAGAGCTTTTGTGTGGTAATGAATCATTACTGAAGGCCCCTCTCATTGCAGCACACAGATCATGTTTGTTTCGCTTCTCTGTTCCTTGGTGCCAACAAATGTTAGACCTGCTCACACATGACTTACTGCAAACGCCATCGTAGCACATTATCTCCTCTCTCTCTCTCGCTCTTGCTCTCTCTCTCTCTCTCTCTCTCTCTCTCTCTCTCTCTCTCTCTCTCTCTCTCTCTCTCTCTCTCTCTCTCTCTCTCTCTCTCTCTCTCTCTCTCTCTCTCTCTCTCTCTCTCTCTCTCTCTCTTTCTCTCTCTATCTCACTCTCTCTCCATCACTCCCTCTCTCCATCACTCTCTCCCTCCCCCTTCTCACTCTGTGTGACAAAAGGGTACGGACGTAGAGGGGGGGGGGTGGGTCTGTCATAGAATGCTCCACCTCCACAGCTGATCAACACCAGGTTCTGCAGTGGGTCGGTTCACTTCCTGCCGCCACAGCCAAATATCTGTGGCTAAATCTGAAGCCGCTAACGGGTGTTCTCCACTCACACAACATTCCTACCTTCTCTGCTCAGAGAACATGGAATTGAAAACAGCCAGAGTGTTACTTGGTGGGCTTGGAAGAGCCTTGGAAGAGTCCACATACCTGTATGTGTAGATGCTCGCTTTAGATGTCACGCTTAAAGTGAGTCCTCCTAAGCGCTAATCTGAATTCCAGGCCATGTCACCACGAAAAGTGTGTTTAAGCTATACGTCATCTAATCTATGTTGTATATACATCCTTTCAACTTCATTTTCAGGCATCCAGCAGCACAGAATTAATACACACATCAACATATACTTTTGAGCCGGCTCCATAGTAGACAGAGAATAGATATAGAGATTTTAACCAAAAAAAACAATGGGTGAATGAGACTGAGCATTAAACATACCAGCCATCAAAACATCTCTAAAAAAACCTCTCAAACTGGAAACAGGAGGGCCACTATACACCAAATGGGCTTAACCAAATACTGAGACACACGAGGGGAGCAACACAAACAACCATCCATCCATCACGTCACAGCCATCTAAAACACAAGTCTTCCCCCCCCCCCCATGAGCCACATGAACGACCCGATCAGCCAAATCAAGAAGCCACACCTGTTATTAAACCCTGTGTGACTCTGGCCTCTGCAGAGGTCAACTCAAATCAAGATAAAAGTCTGTGATATGAAACCAAAGCGATGTGTTATCATCATCTGAAATGGATTGTGTGTGTGCATTATGCATGTTCAAATAAACGTGTGGCTGGAACCCCTCACACTTCCTAAAACACTGAACTAAAACAAGGACTGTTTGTTTTCTCCCCCCCCCCCCCCCCCCCCCCACAGTCCTGCCGAAGCCTCAGGTGAGCTACAAGACGGTGTCGCCCGGCGTCATTGAGGCCAACTGCACCGCCTTGTCCCGCCCCCCCGCCGAGATTGTGTGGAACGTGGAGCGGGACAACCGCACCATGGGCCCGCCGGTGACCGTCCAGCAAAGCCACGCGGACGGCACCACGCTGGTGGTCAGCACCCTCACCGTGCAGTCGGCGCTGCTCAAGGACGTGTCTATCAAGTGTCTGGTGCACCACAGGGGCCTGGAGTCGGCCATCGCCGTCTCCATGAACACCAAAAGTCAGTTCTCTCCATGTGGTCCACGCAAATTATACACTTGGCCGCTTTTGAGCACAGTACATTTAGTTTGGGGGGGAACAGTGGAAAAGAGAAACATTTGGGAACTAAACCAACTCTCTGCTCCCTCCCTTCCTATGCTACACTCTGCTGCATTTCACGCACACGCTGTGATTGACAGTTAAGGTGGATTACCTGAGCCAATCGCCTAAGAGATGCCCTGATTGGTCAGAAATAATCGGAGAGTGATCTAAAATCCAAACCCGTCTCATACGGAGGCAGGCACGGTCCACTAGAAACAGATATTCTCACAGAGCGTTTCCCTCACTAATAGCTGACGGATGGCTCGGCCATTTCTAACTAATTACACTCAAATAACGACTCTTAAAATACAACCTACAGCACCCTTAATTCCACTGTAGTTACAACTTTGGATATATTTCGGGGGAAAGGGGGTTAGCTCAACCAAGCCACAAATGAGCCAAGAATGCAGAGCGGTGGGAGGTGAGTTATGGATCTGGGTAGCAGGAGAGGAGTGCATACCTCTCCCACATTTCCTTCTTTCACCTCAAGGTGCTCCGCTGGCTCCTGTAACATCAGTCCCTCCACATGACTACCGTCTATAAATAATTATATTTGTTGAGCCGCAGGTTCAAGGGTTCACACCGATTATGTGTAACTCACTTGAGGATCACGGGGGCCAGCAGAGTGTGTTCCAGTAGATTCTCTTCAAATGACTGTACCATCACAACAACACAAATCAAATGTGCCCCACTCCTACTGTGAAAATGAACTGACTTTCCTTATGCGTGCTCTCGCCCTTTCCTTTACAGTTGGAACCGCCCTCGCCATTTTGATCTCAGTCACCACAGTGGCGGCGCTGCTGGTCATGGCTCTGTGCATCTGCCTGTGGAAATGTTTCTTGCATAAAGACGGTGAGGATGTGTGCGTACCGCTACTCTTTTGACCTTCAAACCAGATTATACATGTGCCAGCGATTTTATTTGAGCACCGTCATACAGAAAATCTGCCTCTGAAGTGTAGTATAGAGAAGCCCCGATGCAACAGATTCTGATTTGGTTTGTTTGTATAAGAGTATGTGTAAGGTACAATGTACAGCAACATTATATAACCAGCTCCAAATGTGCTCAAATTAAGGAATATACAGGTTACAAAAATAACACAATTATTAAATTGGAAACATACAAATGTACTTATTTATTGAATTGCAGTATAAATGTAAGTAGTGTAAACTGTACAATATAATGAATATAAACACCAAGTGATGGAGGTGGGAGGAGAGAGCACCCTAACTGATGTTTATCATCCACACACGTGTCCACTGTCCAGTGTGCGGCCATTTAAGATTACACTTAAATGTTTATGCTGTCGTTTGTAAACCTGTTCCTAGAGACACCGTCTGATTCAAATTTATAGTTTTTTTGATTTGGATAAGAAGAATCCCCATTAAAACGGATCAGATTCTTGAATAGTAACTCTCTCTGCCGGCTGGAGCATGTGGTTCTGGTTCCTCCGCTGTCAGTGCAGTGGTGTATATCACAATGACCTTTAACAAAAATATACTGAAACTATTGCTTTCTTTCTTTCTTTCTTTCTTTCTTTCTTTCTTTCTTTCTTTTCTCTCCAGCTGAATAACGCAGGAGCCTGATGAGAATGAAGCTGCTCCTTGAGCCAATCACGTCGATTCCAAAGGTTTTCACCCAAATCAACCGTCCAGTACCTGCCTCACAGCCACCTCTGGTACACCCCACCCAGGGCCGATGATGATCACAGACATTCAGCCCCTCTGCTAGCTGGCTGTCCCGGGGCCCAGGGCATGTCTAAAGAACCCACTAGGAGTTGCTTTGGTTTATGGATTGGTGGATTGTTGTCCCTGGCTCCCAAGTGTGTGGTCGGTGTCCTTGACGACATAGGATATTAAAATATCAATAACAGCATCTAAAACATAATAGTACTTGTTTATTTATTGTGTTTGTTTATCATGTCGACGGCCTGTGTAACATGGTAACACGTATTGGTGATTGATGGACCACAAACAATGGGATGTTTTTTTACATCTTTCACAGTATATTTTGTTTGTGTGTGGGTGTGTGTGTGTGTGTGTGTGTGGCAGTGCTTTATGTGTGCGGGCCTGTCTTGTATTTTCAATATAAATGAAAATATCAGATTATAGGACCATGTCCCATGGCTCCAATCATTTGCCTTTGCAATGCTGAGGCCATATTGGTTGCAAACGTCTGGAATGCATTTCTGGTTGTTTGACGGCATTCATTATAGACTCATGCTGTTTGTGTGCGCGTGTGTGTGGGTGTGCGTGTGTAAATGTGTGTGTGTGTGTGTGTGCGCGTGGGTGCTACAAGTTTGAATGAACAGAACTGCCATTGTTTCAACAGAGCTTGTCTGTATGCCAGAGATGTTGTCCCATCAGTGTTCACCTGTCCTGGTGTCCTGTGAACTCACATATAATCTGTACTTATATAAATTGCTCTTTGGGTAAAAATACTGTGTTATTAGGGTGACAAAGCTATTCCCATTGTATTCACTGGTATTTATAGAGACAAGCTTTGAATTCACATTATATGTCAAAGCACGCCATTCTAAACATTCTTTGTGCCTTGAAGCCAGGCAGCATACGCTTATTTTATATTGTTGATTCATCTTATGTTTATGTAGCAGTTGTACCCTACACACCTTGTACAAACATGATACAAAATGTTTTATACTTAAAAAAATAAATACTTAAAATGCTAAAAATATACATATAAATGACATACAAATAGTTCTAAAAAGGTTTTTTATTATAGTCTTATTACTATTCCGGGCAGAACGCCTGTAGTCCAGCACAAAGTGACCACTTGTGTGACACACATAAATACATTTATTTAAACACTGGTTGTGTAGATTCTTTTGTTGTGGCCCTTCTTCTGTTTCTCACAAACGACACAGACAACTTTACAAAAGGTTTGGACTTCCACCTGCGACACAGAAGGAGGGAAGAGGAATTCTGTGGAATCCGTGTTGTTTCAATGCCCGGGACTGGCTGCCAGATGTTGCTTCTCATCCCTGCCTGCATAGCCACCAAGACAGATGAGGGCAGATATGCGTGAGGATACCATGTGTGTAGAACACGTAGGCACACACACAATCCTTATCAATATCCCATTCAAACATTGTTGTAGTGTTCAAAGGCCTCTCCAACACCTTCAGCATCCTTTCAGTGCAAGTTTTACTGACTTATTTGTACTGCTGATTAAATGTGCAAGTTAGAAAGTATAAGGTACGCTAGATGAATTTATCACGTTGCCATACCTTGCCTATTGTCTTCCAGGATTTATATTCCAATGAGCTCTGGCACGCACGCACGCACGCACACACACACACACACACACACACACACACACACACACACACACACACACACACACACACACACACACACACACACACACACACACACACACACACACACACACACAGGATGACCTCAGGGCTGGATATAATCAGGCATGCCTCATACAATGCCCTGGCACTAGCCTCCACGCGCTCCATCTCTGTTATTTCAACCCATCCTTTGTCTGCCAGTGTGTGTGTGTGTGTATGGGGGGTAGCTGTGTGAAATGTATTATTTTGTTAATTACCTAGCACTCAACCTACACAACTGCCTGACCAATGAGCTTATCTTGCATTCTAATGGAAGAACATCACACGCAATTCACACATTATTCACTACATTATTCAGGGGAGTAGCTTTGACATTTTGCACTAGTGAATGTCATTGTTAGATGAAAGGAAGCTATTGTCTTCCGTTAAAACATTAGACACAGCTAAATGAATGAATCGGCTTCTGATAAAACAAAGTGTACCTTATGTTTTACATATGATATGTACATTTTACAGGCAGATCTTGAAAATGAAGCATTAGGAACACATCATAATATCCAGCGTTGTTGTCCCCATTTAATACTTCCGTTCTGAATTCGTCATGGTCCTTTAAACTCCTTGTAATTCGCTCTAGCTCCACCAGAGGTCAGCGTAGTGGAACACAAGGTAATAACACAATAATGTATAGACTAGGTAAATGACAGAGGATACTTTACTGGGGCGTTATGCATTCAACATCAGTCTAATACGAAAGGAAGATGTAAGGTAATTGTTGTTGTGTCCTCTCTTTAGAAATATATACTTCCCAAGATACTCACAAGATGGAGGTGGACCTTGTTCTCTTTAGCGGACCTCTTGGTTCTTAAAGCTACATATAAGGCACATAAAAGTTGGATTTATACTTTGTTCTAGTGGTTCTCTGTTGCCGGGTCTGTCTGCAATCTTTGTCAAGCAGGAGCTTGTTGATGGTTAGTTTAACCCCTGGTGGTGGATGAGCACAGATGTGAGTCTGTTCGTTATGGTTCATCATATCACCATATGTATGGCTATAACTTTATAGGATCTACCATAACGACAACAAGTAGTTATGGTTGTAGATATGTATGCATCGCTTGCATTCATGCGTACATTGTGTATTTATAGTTTGGCTGATATGTGTAGAGCTAAAACTAAAATTGAAGTCGACGATGAGCTCCTTGTTCTTCTTGCTGTTGAGGGCCAGGTTGGCCAACTAAACTGAAATGAAACTAACCATATGTATGTTATGGTTAGTTACAGTAAAAGGAGGGGTTTCGTCTACTACTACCACCACCACCAGCAGCAGCAGCATCCCTTTTTCTAGAACAGGGGTTCTCTAATCACATACACATGCCCTGGCCTATACAGTCCTTAAACGTGGGTAAAAATAAACATTAAAATAGACAGCAAAACTGAATCCATTCACAATGGTTGTCTTTTTTTGGGTTGTATATTTACAGGCAGAGAGGTGAGAAACCGCTCCATTTTGCTATTCATTGACGTTTATGAATTATTAAAAAAACAACTTGAAACCCTCTGGCGCCCCCCAGGGGGGAGGCGTGCCACCCACTTTGAACAAAAACAATGCTATAAATCCCTGGTTTATAGATTAGATTAGATTAGATTAAAATTGATTGTCAGTGTACAGCACAAGTACAGTACAACGAAAATAATTTGGCATCTAACCAGAGTGCAAATGTTGCAGTAAAGTGGTGAAAATGGTAATATATCATTTACAGTTTACAGTTGCTAAAAGACAGTCTAGTAGGTATATAAGATTACGTATAGAGTATGTGTGAGATATGTGCATAATAATAGGTGTATATATATATATATATATATATATATACACATATAGGTAAGTATACAAGTATTTAACAGGTAGTGAAATAGCATTATAGCATTGTTTAAATGCCAAATCTTTCAGGTATTTATTTAGTGTCCTTGCCTTCAACCTGGTGCTTATGTGAATACGTCAGTGTGTATTTAATGTATTCATCAGCTCCCCTGACGGTTACCCACAGTCATCGTCACAATCACAATCAGCGTCAACGACGACGTGCTCTTGCCCCGCGACGTGACGTTAAACGCTGACTGAAAGGACAACGCTCGAAAGTACACCCGGTCAAGGGAGTGAGAACTGCGTAGAAAATTATGTAATAAATCCACGGTAAAAACACAACCCACATGTGTCTATACAATTATTTTCTTTTCTTTTTTAATAATTACAGATTTGCTACAAATAAACGGCGAATAAAGGGTGATGGGAGAGAAAAGAGGGTGGTGCTGATGGCAGCAGCTGGCAGCTAAATCCCAGTAGTAAGCAAATGGCCAGCGTCCATTCTTTGGTCATGCTTATTCATTCTGAAGTGTTTTCACCGATCAAGATACTTCGCTCCATGGACGCTACCGAGTTGGTTTTCCAGATGCTTCCTTTGACCCTCCAGTGCTGTCCACCGAGGTCTCCTCTGCGGGGGGCTTGGTAAACGTCCCTCCTGGGCCGTTTAAGACATAATCAAGAATTAGGCTATATTCAGTAATATAAATAAATTATTACAATTATTTAGTAGTACAAACTTTAAACAACATGAAAGTGTGAAGTCCAGTGTTCCCACCTCTCTTGGGCACTTTTGTGAAAATGAATGAATCATTAGCCTAACTTTAGCCAGCTCCATATACCTTGTTTTCACCAACACAAACCTAGTTCTAGCTCTGGACTGGTGATAGAGCCCTAAGAACCGGTTTGTGTTTCCACTGAATCATTAGCCTAGCTTTAGCCAGCTCCATAGACTCCCATTAGGGCACCTATAGCGCCCCATGGCCCCAGGATCAGTATGATTGGCTGATATGACAGCATCACTCAGTCAATCATTTATATGATTCATTACAGTTTTTCAAAAACTAAAACAATTTATTTATTATTTGTTTGTTAGTTATTGCAATGCTGCTGTAATGGACGCTCTGTGTGAACCATAAGCCCACATTTCACCACACGTTTTCGTCCCCGTTACCACAACTCGTTACCATAGTGAATAAGTCCGATGTAGTTTGGTCCCCGGTGGTCCGATAATCACCAATGCAGTGATCCAAAAACATTTGTTAAAAAACACCAATAAGCGCTTAAACCACCCAAACATGAATTATACAATGAAAACCCTGTGTTTGTCCGTGTAACTCTACTCGACTACTAAAGGCGTAGACTGCGGCTGGCAGCTCCATGCACAACACATCCTAAACACCAGTGGTGAAGCGTCAGGGCCTTCAAGGATCAGAAGACCCTGGAACCCTCAGATGAAACACTTTTTTTTAAATTAATTGTGTTAATCAAATTTAATCAAAATGATATAAAATGAATAAATGAGAATCATATCTGTGTTGTTGATCTGTTTACATTACAGTGTTACGTTGATTTGTTTGTCTTTCTCAGCCCATGCACTACGCATTAGAGTGGTTTTGTGTTAGAAAAAAAATGCAACCAATCAGATATGTTCGGGCTGGGAAGAATATCCTTCAATCAAAGTACTCGCAAATGCCTTGGCCCTTAAACTGAATAAGAGCGTAATCATACCAACCAATCACACATTGGTTTGTAGATTTACCCACAGTTCCATAGTACACTAGAAGGTCCCGTTAGTTCACTGGCTCGAGACAGAGGATCTAGCTTAGTGCTACGTTGGTTTTTTTCTACGTCGATTTTTTACGTTGAGATGGCAATAGGTGAAGATTATGTTGTTGCGGAATTGTTGTTAGTACCCTTTTCAAGATGACCATTCAGTGAAAAGATTGACATTATAAAAACGTTTTAACAATCCCCGTCACCACTGCATCTGTGGAAAGGACATTTTCAGCCCTCAAACGGATAAAAACATATGGAGGAACAGAACAGGACAATCCCGACTTACTGCATCAGCTTCCTATTGAAAGGCAACTTATTTTGGATCTGAAAAGCAGTGATCAGCTTTATGACCGGGTTATCGAAACATTCATCCAGAAGGACAGGAGAATGGATTTGGTCTTTAAGTGAACATCATTGGTGAGTGAGACTAATTTGTCTTTGCTGGTTTTGTCTCAGTGTTGCGTCTCGTTGAGCTGGTTTTTGCATTTTGTTTCCACACACTTGTTGAATGATTAGTTAATGTCTGTCTTGAGTTTGTTAAGCATTGTTGTGCATTTCGTGCATTTTGTGGAGCATATTGGCCGACGCAAGATGGCGCCGGGTTGTCTGGCAGGCCGTCCAAGCCTCTCTGCTTTAGTACTAGCCTGTCACTGTCACCCTCACTAGATAAATACCAATTTGCCTACCGTGATAACAGGAGCACGGAGGACGCCATTTCCTCAACTCTTTACTCCGCTCTCTCCCACCTGGATGAGAGCAACACCCACGTGAGAATGCTGTTCATAGACTTCAGCTCAGCATTCAACACCATCATCCCCTCCAAACTCATCTTCAAATTTGGTGACCTCATGAAAACCAAGAACCTTGACATCAACCCCTCAGTTTGTAACTGGTTACTAGACTTCCTAACCAACAGACCCCAGTCAGTCAGGTTAGACCATCTCACCTCCTCCACCCTCACCCTAAACACCGGCGTTCCACAAGGCTGTGTGCTGAGCCCTCTCCTCTACTCCTCTTCACCACGACTGCACTCCCGTACATGGTACAAACACCATCATCAAGTTTGCTGACGACACAACGGTGGTGGGCCTCATCAAAAACAACGATGAGGCAGTCTACAGGGAGGAGGTCCAGCACCTGGTGGCGTGGTGCGCTGACAACAACCTGACCCTCAAACCCAAGAAGACCAAGGAGCTCATCGTCGACTTCAGGAAGACCAGAGCTGGCGCACCATCCTCATCAACGGAGCGGAGGTCGAGCGTGTCTCCAGCTTCAAATTCCTGGGGGTCCACATCTCCGAGGACCTCTCCTGGTCCTTCAATACTGCCTCACTGGTAAAGAAGGCTCACCAGCGTCTCTTCTTCCTGAGGAGACTGAGGAAAGCCCACCTGTCACCTCAGATTCTGGTGAACTTTTACCGGTGTGCTATTGAAAGCATCCTCACCAACTGCATCACAGTGTGGTACGGCAACTGCACTGTTTCCGACCGGAAAGCGTTGCAGAGGGTGGTGAAAACCGCCCAACGCATCGTTGGACTACCCCTCCCTGCAATAAACACTACCCACCACAAACGGTGTCTGAGGAAGGCACAAAAAATAGTGGATGACCCCTCTCACCCCAACCATGGCCTGTTTGCCCTCCTCCCCTCCGGGAGGCGCTATAGAAACCTCTGTTCCAAGTCAAGCAGGCTTAGGAACAGCTTCTTCCCCTCAGCTGTCATCTCCCTGAACTCTGAACCACGAAGACAGCCCCCCCCCCTGCTGCTCACGCCCCTGCCCCACACCTCTGCTCAACACCTAGAACAATCACCACCTCTCTATAGTTTTTTTTTTATTACTATTTATTACTAAGATACCTGTTTACTGTACCTGCTATATATATTTCAAGTCAAGTCAAGTTTATTGTCACTTCACAGTTTATATAAAGAAAATCTTATGTGCAATACCCGACGACAGACAGCAGTTATAAAAATAAAATAGAATAAAAACTGAATAGAAAAACAAAACTGTATAAAGTTAAATATATAAAATAAAAATGCAATTTATAAAATGCAATATATCGGCACATAAAAAGAGCAATATGTATATATAAATCAATGTAAATCAAATATACATTGTTATATGCTATACGCCCTTGTTCAGCAGCCTGATGGCCTGACTGTGGAAGCTATCTCTGAGTCTAGGAAGCTATCTCTGAGTCTAAAATTATATTATTTAAATGATATCAATAAATAAATATAATAAATTATAAAAATATTTAAATCTGTTGATAGAACTGCTCCTACTCCTGTATATACATATACATTTATACTTGCCATACATTTATATATGCTCACTTGTATATACATTTACATCTATATATTTGTATCCTGCTTTCAATAATAGCATACCCCTGATCACTACCTGTTATCACTTATCTGTATATACAGTACATATATGAGTTCTCTGAACTACTGGCCGGTATCGTGACAAACTATGACAGCGTTTTAATCGTCGGGGATTTTAACGTGCATGTCTGTTGTATTTCTAAAGGGGCCGTCACACCATAACGTTCTGGTCAGCATTCTATGAACGTTCTAACAATGTTTAATCGTTCAATTTTCGAGCGTTCTAGGGTGAGGTGGACACATCTGGCGTGTGACTAACGTGTGACTAACGCATGAGGAGCGTGTAGCAGCGACCAAGTAAGACACCCCTGAAAACTATTAGCGTGTGCTGACGTATCACTGGCGCCTTACGATTAGTCAACGCTAGGCCACCACCTTAAGCCACTAGCTAAAGACTTTCTTGATGTTGTAGATGCTTTTAACTTCATACAACATGTCTCTCGCCCTACCCAAGAGCATGGGCACACATTAGACCTAGTCTTATCCCATGGTCTGCCCATCTCAAATGTCTTGTGTTAAGCTGCATCATGTGTGATGCAGCTTTATCAGATCACTGCTGCTAGTTTCTCCCCTGCCTTTGTAAACACAGCCCAGTCTGATACTATGTCCTCTGACTCCCTGGACACTGAGCAATTAACCTCCACCTTCCTCTCTAGTGGCACTGGAGCTCTTGACATTGTTGCTGCCCTGAAACTCATGCGCCCCAGAGCTAAATCTGAACCCTGGCTAAATGACGTCACTCGCCAGGCTGCGTGCAGGTGGAAGAAGGACAAGCGTTGTGTAACTCATGACATTTTAAGTTTGAGAAAGTAATCAGGGTCAGATAACAGATAACAGCAGCCTTTACTCTGACAATTGTGTCACCTCAGCGGCGGATACGTAAACGAAGAGGACAGGATGTCGACTAGATGACATGACAGAGATATAGATTTAAGATTAGCTGTATGTGCAAATGTTTCGTCTTTCACATTAAAGATAACGCATCTTCTGACGTCAACACTTTTTTCGATTGCGTGATGTTTGAAACCTCCCCGAATAGGAGGTAGGCTGCCTCTCTGATGAGTGACTGCGGAACGGCGAGCGATACAGAGATACTTTCTTCAGTGGGCGCTCAGCAGCATAGCGGGGTTGTTTGCTTTAACCTTAACAGGAAAAAGGCAGGTGACAGTTACAAACTCATCCGATCCTGATGAATCTCGACAACTCAACAGTACCGTGAACTATCAACTTCAAGAGCCGCCACAAACCCGCAAGGGAAACTCCGAAACTCGCTCTGCCGATGGTGTGCTCACGGCGGAGAGAGACCACGGCTTAAGAACTCACAGCAGGCACTTGTTTTGTGGGGACAGAGGCTGGGCCTGGACCACTACAGGAAACCATGGGTACCTGTGTGTCACACAGATCAGAGTGAGTGGTTCATTATGTCCGTTATACACCCTACACTGTATTCTGACTGTGTGCACGGTCTACATCATTTGAACTGCTTTTATTTAATGTGTAAATACTGTGGTGTTTTATGTTTTTATCTGTTGTTTCCTCTTATATCTTGTATTTCACGTCTTTCTATTTGATATTGAATAAACATGTTGAGATTGTTCACCTGAATGACATTATTTATTTTTCATTTTATAGAAAAAAGACCCAAGGTAACGTAGGACACATTGTTAATACTATGTTAATATAGTATAACTTATTTATTTGACTTATATCTTATAAATATATGTAATAAATAAATAATAAATTAACCAAATGTGATAAAAATTAATTTATCTTTGCTTTCTTCTCAAGAAAGACTAAAGCGTCGACATGAAAGCAACCCTGGAAAGGTACAGTTTGGTGTGTGTGTGTGTGTGTGTGTGTGTGTGTGTGTGTGTGTGTGTGTGTGTGTGTGTGTGTGTGTGTGTGTGTGTGTGTGTGTGTGTGTGTGCACATGCATTATGATAACATCATAATGCATCACCAAAAGGGGCCACAGGGCCACATTATTCATAATGTGTTTATTTCATAATTCATCATTTATTTTCCAAGGAGACCCAGGTCTGCCCGGAGAACCACCTGTACGCCACCATCAACCACAGTAAGACGAGATCTGCAGGAACCGTTGGTCTCCTTAAAGACAGCACCGAATGTGAATATTCGACAGTCCAAACCTCCCGCGCCCATACCCATCGACACCCTAAACCCTACTGCTCCCCACGCGACTCACACACTGAGGAGTGTACCGATGATTACGTGCTCATGGAGTAGAAACTTCTACAGGTAGTAAGTAGTAGTAGTAGTAGTAGTAGTAGTAGTAGTAGTAGTAGTAGGAGTAGTAGTAGGTTTGCTGATATGCCAGGGCTCCTGTTGAGTGTGTGTGTGGGTGTGCAAGGTCTAATCCGTCTGACATCCGTCTGTCAATCAAAAATGTCGACATATGTGTGTATAGGGAAGCCAACCTCAGATAGGACATGAGTCAGTTGTATATAACAACTGACAGAATGGGACACTGGAAACTTGGCGGTGTTTAGTAAAACATATGAAATCAATACAACTGAAATATAAAAATGTGTCCTTCTAAGGTATTAGGTTTGTGAAATAAAAGTTGAAGGAAAAACAAAAAAAATGTGTTGATGTATGATGAATAAAAACATGATATCAAGTAGTGTCACAATCGAATGGCTAAGTTTACTATAGTTGTTCACGCCCACCTCATGCGCCACGCGGAAAAAGTTTTAGAAATAGTTTCAATTTCAATCGGAATCTCCGTGAAATGTTTCCATTTGTCTGATGAAAACATTGTTTTTTGTTATTTGTATAAAAAAATGTCATGGGTACAGTAAAGACAATAAATCAAATGTGCTTTATATGTTAACAATGTTCTGTGCTAAATTAATAAAAAATGATAAAATGACCATGATAGGTCATCAGAGATGAAGGAAACATGCCAATTCGAAACACTGGCTTCTCCGACAACACTACAGCCAGTATGATTTTAAATGTCCACGCCGGGCCGAGACAGATCTGTTCATGTTTTGGTCTGTGTGTTAACTATTCTCTGAGTATCCTGTTTATTTATTCAATTATTTATATGTAGCATGTAGCATTTTTTTTTGGAATAATTTATCTTAGAAGTAATTATTGTGCGCCACATGCTTTTCATGTGTGTGTGTGTGTGTGTGTGTGTGTGTGTGTGTGTGTTAGTGAGAGAGAGAGCGTGTGTGAGTGAGTGAGTGAGACCGAGAGCGTGTGCATATGTGTGTGTGTGTGTGTGTGTTTGCATGTCAACAGACCTGCATATGAGTTGTAAAAGGAATTGACCCGCTGACTATAGCAGGCATAGGGCTCCAGTTCCTCCACATCTAGAGTCTGTGAGAGCGGAAAGAGAGACGTATATTAAACTATCCCCATGGAGAAGACACTGACACGCAATCAATAACAAATACATGGCACTCAGGACAACCTACCGACGGAGATGTGACCTCTTGGGACGCCTTGCAGCCCGACTTCCAACAGGGCCTTAAAAAAACAGCCGGCAAATCAGTCATCGTGATCATAGCGACATGAGCAACAGCGTAATGACCAAGCTTCTCCCAGCGTCAGACATGAACAGAACTGGTACCTGATGGCGGTTAGCTTCTTCCGACCGAAGTACAGAGCTGCCAGCGTGACGAGGGCCGCCAAGCTGGCACAGGTGGGCAGCAACACGTGGACGAGCATCCAAGCTGTGTTCCAGGGAGAGGGATGACTTCATTAATGCGCTACTGTGAGTATTTAAAGGGAAGTTCTAGTTGTTGCAGGAAGAGAGAACGGTGGGATCGTGAGTGACAGTTGGATGAGAGAGGAGCGTTGCAGGAGTTAGTTGTGTTGGATTGCAGAAAGCGTAGCTTAGTGTCATCTAAGATTTTCAAAGTCATGGCTGATTAATTAGCCAACTTCGACAATGTGGACAACATTGGCGAGGTTTCTGAGCCAGACGTCTCCTTCAAGCAAGACTTTGTCAGACACAACTACAAACAGACCGGATCAAGCAAAAGGTAAAGAAATCATCAGCTGGGTTAGTGAGTCAAATGTAGGAAGGGAGGAAACAGACGGGCGTTTATTTTGGATGCTCAGTTTTAAAATAGCTTTAAACCCATTTGTAAGTAATAAAGCGAACATACTACACTTGAAACAACTAAAAGTCACAAATGTCACATCATAATAATACATGTATTTTATAGAGCACTTTTCATGACACTCAAAGACCTACACTGACTGCTTGAGGCCTTTATTGGCCACACAGTGAACTCTTCTTCCCAGGACGAATGGTTAACCACACAGGTGAGGTTCTCCATGGCAGCGTCTTCTGGGAGATCCAGAGTGCTCCTCACGGTGAAGGAGCCGTCCGTGTTGTTTAGCGTGGTTGTTGTTGTGGTGAGGTTCCCCGTGAGGTTCCCTGTGAGGTTCCTCCAACGCACAGAGGCAATGGGTCTCCCTTCGTCCGCCACACACACAGCCACCCTCCTGCTGCCCTGCCACTCCAGCCAGGCAGACACCCTGGGAGGCACTGAAGCACCAGAGGGTTACAGGAAGATAGTCTGCGCCCCTCTTCAAATACAATGGAACTCTTACTCCCCGTTCACTCCCGCATTACCAAATAGACACAACGACAAAGTAATATAAACAATAATAAAGAACAATTAAGAAGTGTCTAAGTAGGGATGATATTGATAATATATTATTAGTTAGACGTGTTGAATGAAAAGGAATGAAATCCACTTTTGGACTTCTGGTGACGAGTTGTTCTCTTACCTTCCTGTGTTGAAACACACTATTGCATGTCGCTTTGGACAAAACCGTCTGCTTAATGACTGTAATGTAATGTAATGTTACGTAATGTAATGTTTTAACCGTAGTTCAGCAGTGAGTGGTAGCAGCAACATGAAAACAGGGCAGTACAGTGCAGAAATAAGGTCAAAAGTCCAGTAATAAGTAATAAGTCACGGTAATAAGTCCAGTAAGAAGTATGACACAGTGGAATATTGGTGACAATGTTTTGATAACAAGGTTATTCATTTTTAGTCTTGTTTGTCTGATTGTCTCTCTATGTTATGTGTTACTGTGTTTCCCTTGATCCCCAGAACACCAGAACGTTTGAAAAATAGCCTTCCCAACTATTGTGTATACCTGTAATACTTTTCTTTCATTATTAATCAGTAAGCTCTTCTTGGTTGTATGTGTGACCCTTCCCTCTGTGTTGTGTGTCTGTCGATTGTATTGTGCGCTAAACAAAATAACCCGAGTCAACAGTCTGTTTGTTTGTTTGTCCTTTGGCAAGATAACTCAAAGAATTCATGTACGGAATTGCTGACAGGGGGGGTTTTGGTGTGGTGGAGGCAGGCGCTCTACTGGGTGCCCTCGACTTTCTGTGGTTTCTGCTATAGTTGAGTGAGAGCAGGGGGCTGGTTGGTGGTTGAGTTCATACCAGAGATAACCAGATTGACGTGTACGTGGCCCTCTCCCCCCTGGAAGGACACCTGACACTTGTAGAGGCCCTCGTGGTGGAGAGACAGGTTCGGGACAAGCAGATAGGGCACGCCACTAGACGAGTTGAGCAGAGCCATGCTGTCACCGCAGGTGTTTTCATCCTGCCCCTTATCGCTGCGGGTTATCCTGCACTGCAGGTGGCCGCCCTGCAGAGAGATGTTCCAGAGGATGTAGAACAAGACGCTCCACGTCTTGTCGGTGCACGTCAGGTTGACGTCGGCCCCCTGGACGCCCACCACAGTCCGCTGTGTGGGGTCTATACATGGTAACAAACAAAACGTCAAAACCAAACACATGCCATAGAGACAATACAGTTGGCCTTGTATCATACCAAAGCAAATATATGGAGGTCATTTGTAACCTGAAGCAAATGTGTCAGGCTTTATATTCTTTTTGAGATAATGCTTAACCTTACGGTGAAAAACAAAAGATTACTTGCAAATTAGCAAAAGAAAAAGTAAAGGCTAACAAAAACTAATATTAATGCCGAGATATTGTCTTCAACTTTGGTTGACCGGGTAATTTATACAATAAACAATAAAACATTTATCAATATAACCCCACAAAGTTGAAGTCTGCAATTGAATTGTTGATGTGTTATTTATCCTTTATCTGATTGATGACATGGCGACATAATATATATATATATATATTTGGAGATTTGTATGTATGTATGTATAATATCAATATTATATATATACATTGATATTATACATACAAACATACATACATACAAATCTCCAAAGGTATTTGGTTGATTTGAGCTCAGAGGAGTCCATCCACCTTTTAGACAAACCTCAACCTTAAAGAGGGTAGTCATTTCCACCCTCCACTGACGACATGGCGTCATTCAAAAAGAAAGAAAAAACAAACTGCATCACAACTACCTACCCATCAATAGTTTCCATATGTATTACTAAGATACCTGGTTACTGTACCTGCTATATATATTTAAATCTGTTAGATAGAACTGCTCCTACTCCTGTATATACATATACATTTATACTTGCCATACGTTAAATACGTTAAATACGTGCAATACGTTAAATAATCACTTACCTGTATATACATATACCTATTATTATGCTCATATCATATTTATACCTAGCCTGTCTTTTAACCTGTAAATTTAAACTGTCAATTATATTATATTACCATGCACTTTACTGCAACATTTGCACTCTGGTTAGATGCTAAATTCTTTACAGTTTATAAATTCAATACAAATTAAATATATTAATGAGATATTATACAATCTATCTAAATATCTACATATTTTAATATTTGTATCATATTATAACAAATAAATATATCAATTAAGATACATCAAATCTCGTACCTGTGTCCAGTGCTCCAGAGGCCATGGCAGTGAGAACGAACAGTGTCCAGCACCATGATGGGACGAAGCTCCACAACATGTTTCCACAGAAGTGGACTGTCCTTTTTAGTCTCGTCTAACTTCACCGAGCTGCGAATGACAATTAATAAAAAAACATTCTCCGTTGGCGGGTGTATTGTTGTAATACAAATCATCCCGGTGCTGAAAAAAAACTAAAAAAATAAAAACTAAACTGACCTAAATCACATCACACAAACAACACACTGTCGACACCCTCACCCAAACGCAGCAGTTCAACCCGCAGCTGGTCTCTCTTCCTCTCAGCCATGGCTCAGCTCACAGCTCACTGTGTTCTCTTCCTTCTTCCAGACACTGACGTTTCATACTTACCAAGCGGTTTCCTTTGCACATGAGTCAACGCAGCCTGTCCGTCTATATTAAGCTTGGCACACAGCTGCCCTCGCATCCCATTCGGCATGAACACTAGATATGGCAAAGTCCTTGTTGTTGTCTTTGCAGGACGAGTTAAACACACACACACACACACACACACACACACACACACACACACACACACACACACACACACACACACACACACACACACACACACACACACACACACACACACACACACGTGAAGACTGGTAGGCCGACCGGTGGTGAGACCACAACAATATATATATATATATATATAGATCATATATTATATACATGGCATTTTTATTGTGGTATATATCCTCCAGGCCTAATCAGAAGCCAGAGCTGGCGGCATATTTATAGAGGAACCCATATTTCCATAGGATTGCAAAACGTCCTGTTTTTCTTCTTCTTGGTACTCGAGGAACAAAAGATGTTTGATGGGGTGAGACATTTGAGAATTCAGTGCTTCCGTTTGTGTGGTGGTGTGTGTGTGGTGTGTGTGTGTGGTGTGTGTGTGTGTGTGTGTGTGTGTGTGTGTGTTTCCTTTAGATAAGTGTCCTCTTTAAGTTTCCTGTTGTTGTTTTTTATGTAGCCAGTAATTGACAATTGAATAACATTTAAAAAAATAAATAAAACCGTGACTGTATTGTAATTGTATTATTAAAACTCAGTATTGCAATACATTGTGTATGATTTCAGTCTTGATTGAGACCTGGACATAAAGCCTTCCTTTTTTGCGTGAGGCAGCCATACGTATACTATCTAAATAGCGTAGTTGTCTGCCCCCTAGCGGAACAAACGAGAACTACATGTGGTTTCAAATTACCCAACACCGCTTGTCCGTTTACCGTTCCCATGGTTACTGCGACACCACATCCGGGTGGAAAGGGGCACAGGCAAGAGAAATAACCGCTATAATTTCCCTATTTTACGAACCGCTCAAACAACCAAAACAAGCCGGACAATGAATGTGTCCGTGACCCGTAAGTCGTCGAATAAGCGCACACAGAGTAGTACTAACGGCTTCAGACCTCAGCGCGTCTATGACTACTTATACGGTACGTGTGCACGTCGTCTTGTTGTTGTTTGAGCAGACTGAATCCTACTGAGTCTGCTCCATCGACACGATTGATCATTCACCATTCACGCCGTCTCGCTTTCATGTGATTCACAGACCCCGTCCACACGGTGTCCGGGGAAGCGGACCACGCCAAGTCCGGCCGCAGAGCCTACGCGTCTGTGGAGCGACTGGTAGGACAGCTCTGGGGAGGAAGGACAAGTAGTGTGTCATTCATGTGTTTTTGAGTCACGACCACTAACTCCACCGCAAGCTTATTTAATGCCCATGGAAGATTGGGGATCGAGGATCGAGGCTGTGTTTTCGGGGACAGTCTAAAACGCTTAACGTGAAAAGGCTTATTAACGTCACTTTCAAAGACTTTAAGTGACGAATTTGCAAGAATTTTGGTGATTATTGATCGCTGTTTTGGAACTTTAAGTTAAAGTTCCAAAACAGCGATCAATAATCACCAAAATTCTCTCGAATATGTCTTGTCATTAGCACTTCCACCTGTCAAAACCTATACATCCTATTATTACGGACGTTGTTACATTAAGTGTTTTCCTCTTCATCCATGCCATTATAAAGAAAATGCTAAATGTAATTGTTACAAAACCGCGATCAATAATCACCACATTTCTCATATGTCTTGTCATTATTAGCATTTTTTATTTCACCTGTCAAATAATACGTATGTAAATTGATAATACATTTTCACTTGAGAATGTGCCAAGGAAATCTTAGCAATGTGGTGATTATTGGTCGCGGATTTGTAGCTCTTAGTTACGTTAAGCCTTTTCTTTATAATGGCATCCATTGAGAGGAAAACACTTAATGTAACAAAACTTATGTTATGTTAATACAGTGTTTCTCAAAGTGGGGGGCGCAGAGGCATGACAGGGGGGGCGCAGAGGCATGACCGGTGGGAACACAGCAGCGTTGGAAGCGTCAAATCAGACGAATCGTCGGACTCGACGGTCAAAGCACTAGCCAATCAAACGACAGCAACGGCACAGTCGTATGCAAATATGCTGGGTGAGCCAGCGGGCGAGTCATTCACGCAGTGTGCACACATGATGGATAAAAAACTCGTCATTGTGGTCGGGAATCTCCCGGTCTTGTATGACCATGCAATAACCACCCTTATCAGCAAATCGGCATCCATTTTCGCAATAGTGGAGCTCATGAAAGTGTGCTTTTTAGCTTTGCGTGTCCGGGGCGGGAGATCATTTGATTGGTTGTTGGTCGCGATAACCCCACGCGCCAGACACGCTGGCACGCGTTGACGGAAGTCGACGCAATGCTGCTGTGTGCAAGATGCGTTGTTGTGTCGTGTAGTTACACTTAGAAACCTATGAGGGCGCTGTAGGACACAGGTGTGTAATGTACATGATGAGGATGGAAGGCGAAGGTAAAAGAAGAATAAAGTCGAATGTAAAGAAACCTACAGAATGGAGAAATATTTGACGGGGATGAAAATAAAAACTGGCGAAGCTTCAGAGACAAACGAGTGGTAACGGTAACGTTACACAATCCAAAACCAAAAATGACGACGTTGATCTTGCTCTTGGTTTCACAGTGAATGTGGTGGGAGGTGAGGAGAGGCCACTGTGTGCTTTATGTCTGAAAACCCTCGCAGCTGACAGTATGAAACCCAACAAATGAAGAAGACACATAGAGACATCACACCCCGGTCACGTCAAGAAGCCACTCGACTTCTTCAAGGGAAAATTAGACGAATACCGTAACCAGGAAAATTGTATGGTAAAAGCTGCATCAGTGAACAGCAAAGCCCAAATGGCGTCATAATGACGTCATAATGACGATAGCTGAGGATCTCATACTCCCCGCTGCTCTTGATATGGTGTCAACAATGATTGATGAGACAACCGCCACAAAATTGAAGACTATCCCCCTGTCCAATGACACAGTTTCAAGACGTATATGCGACATTTCAGATGATCTTGAAGAACAACTCGTAGATAAACTAAAAGACAAACGTTTTGCAATACAAGTGGACGAGGCTACTGACAGTAATAAAGACTTTTTTTCTTTTTGTTTCTTTCATATGTTCGCTTTGTCGATTCCGAGTCACTGAGTGAGGAGTTGCTGTTTTGCAAGTACGTCAAACGCAGAGCAACAGCTGATGAGCTCTTGGGGATTCTGGAGCTACCTGACAGAACACGGACTGAAATGGGAGAACCGTGTGGCCGTTTGCTCGGATGGTGCACAGACCATGTGTGGGAAAAGAAGGGGACTGCAGGCACTTATCAAGAGGGTCTCGCCCAACGCACAATGGACACACTGTGTCATTCACAGGCGCTAGCATCAAGGCAGCTTAGCCCCGAGCTAAACAATGTTTTGTCCGAAGTTGTTAGCGTGGTCAATTTGATCAAAACCCGACCCCTGAAAGCGCGCCTGTTCTCTGCACTTTGTGAGGAGATGGGAGCTGAACAAACCGCTGAGCTGTTTCACAGCGAGGCCAGGTCGCTCTCGCCAGGGAAAGTGTTGTCACAAGTCTTTGAGCTCAGAGAGGAGATTGGGGTGTTCTTGGAGGAGAGCATGCATGAAGCTGCAAGCAAGTTCAGCGATGAACAATTTCTGATGAAACGGGCCTATCTCAGCGATGTATTTGGAAAGCTGAATGAATTCAATCTTCAGCTTCAAGGCAGAGACAAGCACCTACCTCACCTGGCAGACAAGATCAGTGCATTCACTCGAAAGCTGGAGATGTGGGGCAGGCGCCTTGATCAAGGAAATACTGATGCCTTTGAGAATCGGACTGAATTAGCAGAAAGCAGTGATTGTGAAGCCACCACAGTGATCTCTTCCCTGATGGGATTAATCCAAACATACTCCCCAGACAACAGTGCTCAGTATGACTGATGGATCCATTCAATGCAGCTGGTTGGTATTTTATTTTGTTGACTGATTAATTGTGACTATGACTATTTGTGCTGTACATGCATTTCATTTATGTTGTCTGTATGCTACTTACTAACTGGAATGGATTGTTGTAAAACCGAAATTTGTTGTGTGTTGTGTTGCAATTACAAATACATTCCGATTTCAGCTCTGCAGAAGAGGAGAAATTCATGGAGATGACGTCTGACTCCACCCTAAGGCTGAGGTTTAGCGCTCAGACACTGAGTGAATTCTGGTTGGGTGTGGAGAAGGAGCATCCACTCATAGGGCAAAGGGCTGTGGGCATCCTTCTTCCCTTCGCCACATCCTATCTCCGTGAGGTTGGCTTTTCAGCTGTTGCTTCACTTAAAACAAAGTACAGATCCAAGCTCAACATTGAGCATGACTTGAGAGTGGCAGCATCAAGCCTTCAACCCAACCGGCTCACTGAGCCACTAGGGGCAGCATCAAGCCTTCAACCCAACAGGCTCACTGAGCCACTAGGGGCAGCATCAAGCCTTCAACCCAACAGGCTCACTGAGCCACTAGGGGCAGCATCAAGCCTTCAACCCAACAGGCTCACTGAGCCACTAGGGGCAGCATCAAGCCTTCAACCCAACAGGCTCACTGAGCCACTAGGGGCAGCATCAAGCCTTCAACCCAACAGGCTCACTGAGCCACTAGGGGCAGCATCAAGCCTTCAACCCAACAGGCTCACTGAGCCACTAGGGGCAGCATCAAGCCTTCAACCCAACAGGCTCACTGAGCCACTAGGGGCAGCATCAAGCCTTCAACCCAACAGGCTCACTGAGCCACTAGGGGCAGCATCAAGCCTTCAACCCAACAGGCTCACTGAGCCACTAGGGGCAGCATCAAGCCTTCAACCCAACAGGCTCACTGAGCCACTAGGGGCAGCATCAAGCCTTCAACCCAACAGGCTCACTGAGCCACTAGGGGCAGCATCAAGCTCATTGAGCCACTAATGCTGTGATAAGACACTTTGTTTTCTTTACATTTTTTTTGCACAGATTGCAAAGTATTCTAAGTTATTGTTCTAGCAAAGGGATTAGGCACAATTGTATTATTTATTATTATTTGACTTATGGAGCATTGTTTTGTTATCAATGTTCTAGCAAAGTGATTTTTGTTCTAAAGGAATGCTCATGTTCATATTGATGTATTTTAATAAATGTTAACTTGGCCCATTACGTGACTATTTGTGTTGGGGGGGGGCCCGACTTTTCTTTTCCTCCAAAGGGGGGCCTGACAGAAAAAGTTTGAGAACCACTGTGTTAATATGATGTAGGTTTGGATTTTTTGACATGTAAAAGCGCTAATGACAACATATTCGAGAGAAATTAGGTGATTATTGATCGCTGTTTTGGAACTTGAAGTTACGTGAATAGGCCTTTTCACGTTAAGCGCTTTAGACCGTCCCGTGTTTTCGTCCCTGTTTGTTTGTCTGTTAGCAAGATAATGATATGTACGGAATTGGACAGTACTGTTTGTATGACTACACTTCTTTAGGGAAGCCGTCTGCTGCTCTGAATACGTTGTTATAAAATAAAAGAGATGGTTGGCCTATAAATAATCCTTCACTTTGTCACGCTCTCGTGTGGTGTTTAGAGGAAAGTGCCGGAGTTTAAGTCCATGTTCAGCAGCCTGCCGCACCACCCTCGCTACGGGCTCCAGTTCAGCACCGTAGACCCGGTGCCGGCCTCCATCGATCGAAGGTGGCGCGGACACGCAGAGCAACGCAGGCACCACACACTGCAGCAGCTGGCAGGGTAACACACACACACACACACACACACACACACACACACACACACACACAGTTGTTCCCGCGGTCTTCAAGATGTCCACCATCGTGCCTGTCCCTAAACAACCCAAGGTAACCTGCCTGAATGACTATAGACCTGTAGCCCTCACCTCGATTGTCAGCAAATGCTTCGAGAGGTTGGTCAAGGACTTTATTTGCTCCGTGTTACCTGCCACGCTGGACCCATGGCAATTTGCATATCGTCAAAACAGATCCACGGACGACGCAATTGCCATGGCCCTCCACACTGCCCTTTCCCACCTGGAGGGAAAGAACTGTTATGTGCGAATGCTGTTTGTGGACTACAGCTCAGCGTTCAACACGAGAGTTCCTGCCAAGCTCGACACCAAGCTTAGAGGTCTAGGCGTGCCCCCATCCACGTGCAGCTGGATACTGGACCTCCTGTCAGACCGCCGCCAGGTGGTGAGGATGGGCAGCACCCCCTTAAAGCCACTGACCCTCAACACGGGAGCCCCCCAGGGATGCGTGCTGAGCCCTCTCCTCTACTCCCTCTACACCCACGACTGCATGGCTATGCACAGCTCCAACGTCATCATCAAGTTTGCTGACGACACGACAGTGATGGGCCTGATGGGCCAGCGACGACGAGAGAGCCTACAGGGAGGAGGTTGGATCACTGGAGCAGTGGTGCCAGGAGAACAGCCTCGCCCTCAACGTCAAGAAGACCAAGGAGCTGATCGTGGACTTCAGGAGGCAGAGGGGAGAGCACGGCCCTATCTCCATTGACGGTGTTGCAGTAGAGAGGGTCAGCAGCTTCAAGTTCCTCGGCGTGCACATCTCCGAGGACCTCACATGGTCCACGCACACCACACACGTGGTGAAAAGGGCCCAACAACACCTGTATTTCCTCAGGCGTCTGAGGAAATTCAGCATGGGCCCCCGCATCCTGAGAACATTCTACACCGGCACAATCGAGTGTTCTTACAGGGTGTATCACCGCCTGGTACGGGAACTGCACCGCACTCGAGCGCAGAGCACTTCAAAGGGTGGTGCGGATGGCCCAGTATATCGTTGGAGGTGAACTTCCCTCCCGCCTGGATATATACATCAAGCGGTGCGTGGCCAAGGCCAAACGCATCATAAAAGACAATGCCCACCCCAGCCACGAACTGTACTCTGTTACTGTCAGGCAGGTGATACTGCAGTATCAAGTGCTGCACAAACAGACTTAGAGATAGCTTCCACAGTCAGGCAGCTGAACAAGGGTGTATAGCATATAACAATGTATATTTAATTTATTTTATTTTATCCCGAGGGAAATTTGTTCTCTGCATTTGACCCATCCTAGTGTTAGGAGCAGTGGGCAGCCATTAGTACAGCGCCCGGGGAGCAGTGTAGGGGGTGCCTTGCTCTTTCCGGGTCTTGAACCGGTGGCCTTGCGGCTCCCAAGCCAAGTCCTTATCCACTGAGCTACTGCCCCCCCCAAAACATTGATTTATATATATATTGCTCTTTTGTGCTAATATATTGCATTTTATATATGCATTTTTATATATTTAACTTTATACAGTTTGTACTTTTTACTTCCTTTTTATTCTATTCTTTTTTTTTATTTATAACTGCTGTCTGTCGTCGGTATTGTACATAAGATTTTCCCCCATTGCTTATACTTGTATAAACTTTGATGTGACAATAAACTTGATTTGACTTCACTCACACACACACACACACACACGCACACACGCACACACGCACACGCACACACTCTCTCTCTCTCTCTCTTCTGGTATTACTGTTTGAACAACTAATGTATATTTATCTACCTATATATTTATATATGTTGAAATATATCTATATTTTTGACTTGTCTTTTTGTGTTTTCTTGTGGTGTGGTAGCGTCCTGCCGGGGACCCAGCCGGGGGTCAGAGAACAGCCGTGTGACGTGACGGCAGCGGACCGATGGAAGTTCTTCACGCGGTTCGTTTAAAAACCAAAACGATGACCGCGTCACCGTCGTTTACGTGGACAACATTCTTGTATTTAAATGCACTGATGAACATACGTCCTTGTTTTGTCTTAGGGAGGGCCTGACATTTTCAATATTTCTTAAATAAAAAATTTAAAAAAAATGAAACAGAAGAGATCAAACTTTGTTTTTTCCGTCCCTATGTTCCATCGTCCCTCCCCCCGAAGACCCGACATCCCTTTCGCCCACCATCTTCCCCCCGAGGTGCTGTTCGCCCCACTCACGTAAGTCCACCACAGACCGACTGACTGACCGTCATGTTGTACCGACCACCGTCCACGTCCTGAGACACGGATTGGTATTTTCCCCGCTGTCAGGTTGAGCTCTCCTACAAGCGGGGGAGATGAGCAAGCCCCGCCCGGGTCGCACCGTCGCACCGTGGGCGTCCAGACGGACTACAGAGATGGTGAATGCCAGACGGACCCCTACAGCCCGGAGTACGTGGTACGGCCCGGGACACCCCAACCGGAGCTCCTGACGCTCGCCTCTCTGACATGGGGTATGAAGCTCCATCCGGTTTGGCCCATGAGACTTGAGGACATTTCAAAGGACATTTCCAAACCACATCACATTGTAATCAGGGGTAGTGCCGAGTTGTTAAAACACAAACAGGACTTGTTTTCTGTCTTCTTGCCTAGGAAGGCGTTGTCCCCCCCCCCTCCATTCTCAATTCAGCATATTGTGGAAATATACAGTTGCAAGAAAAAGTATGTGAACCATTTGGAATTACCTGGATTTCGGCATAAATTGGTCATAAAATGTGTTCTGACCTTCATCTAAGTCACAACAATAGACAAACACAGTCTGCTTAAACTAATAAGTATATATAATATATATATATATAATAATAAGTAAATAAGGAATGGTCCAAAATTCCTCCTGGCCGTTGTGCAGGTCTGATCTGCAACTACAGGAAACGTTTGGTTGAGGTTATTGCTGTCAAAGGAGGGTTAACCAGTTATTAAATCCAAGGGTTCACATACTTTGTCCACCCTGCACTGTGAATGTTTACATGGTGTGTTCACTAAAAACATGAAATCATATAATTGTTTGTGTGGTATTAGTTTAAGCAGACTGTGTTTGTCTATTGTTGTGACTTAGATGAAGCCAAAACACATTTTATGACCAATTTATGCAGAAATCCAGGTAATTCCAAAGGGTTCACATACTTTTTCTTGCAACTGTATATTAGCATACTGCACACTGCTTTTGTAAAGCAGCAATATGCAGAATTGAGTAATGAATAAACCACAAGGTTAAGTTATGGACAAATCTCGTATGTCTGAGCACCACCAAGGTACAGTGGTGCTCAGGTCCTAATGTGTATAATGTCCTAATAAAGGACTTTTTACACATTATAAGGGGACATTTATTCAGTTTGTATCACAGTTACCAACAATAGGTAGAAGTTAGGTAGTAGTTACTTTCAGCATGGATTTTTATCAACTTCATAAGCGAAAATTTGTAATATTGTTCCGCCTTGAAGCCTATTGTTGTTGTTTTCATCGTTGTCAAGGAAACATCCGGTGGATAGTTGTGTTTGACCGCATTGAATCAAGGTGTGTGGTGTAAATATGAACTATTGTTATGGTGGTGCCCAGGTCGGGGTCTGCCCGCAGGCCTGGCCGAGGTGGAGATGATCGAGCGGGCGCGGGTCAAGCAAGCCTGGGAGGCCAGCCTCCCCCCGCTGGACGACCTGAGTCAGCTGGAGAAGAGGAGGCGCATGATGGAGGCCATGGACACCGTGGAGTGGGCCTTCAGAGAAGAAGAAATCCACAAGTGAGAGGCAGACGCTGTTGTTACTGCATCAACGAGTAGCTCAACAAAATGAATCAAAACAGTTAAATACATACAGAACTTAATAGAACACAAAGGCCAGTTTAAAGGTAAGGAGGTTAATAAACAGTACAAAGTGCAGGTGTTCCCCCATTACAAAAGTACCTACCTAGACACAAAAAGGCCATGAAGAGAACAGAAATATTGGGTTCAGCTGTGAACCTGAACCGAACCTGCCTTCCCTTATTAGTGTATGTTGGCACACTTGATATATAAATGACTTGTAGATCCAAACAAAAAGATTCTGTAGCAGACGCTGCTGCCACACGCCATTAAAATGGCTTCTTTGGGGCTCCTCCCCAAAACAAGGGCACAGGGTGATGAGGAAACCGGTTTGATGAACAGAGCAGACGGTGCTCTGCTTGAGTGTGTGTGTGTGTGTGTGTGGTAGTGGCTGGTTTAACCGGTGTCCAGCCTCACTCAGCAGCCCCAGATTCTAATCCAATCCAGTCTGACTCGAGCCACTTGAGGCTGTTTCAACCAGCCACCACCTCCACTTACCCACGTGTGGCTGTGCGATGCAGGCTGCAGGAGGCCCGTCTGGCTGCGCTGAGGGACCTGCTCTCCCAGAGAGACCGGGCCCAGGCGCATACCACGGCACAGCGGCTGGACCACAACATGGCCCGACACCAGAGAGACAAGGACACCAAGCTAAGCAAGATCCGCCGGGACTACGACCGCTGTGAGGAACCTTCCGCCCTCGTAGTACGGGATTGGAGGGTTTTTGAAAAGTTCTGTTCACCTGACTGCGCTGCTGTTGTGTGTCTGTGCCTCTTTCCGTTAGCGCTGAGGAAGCTGACGGCGAAACGCAGGAGTGTGGAGGGGAGGTTGGAGCGACGGGACGTGGTCCGAGACCACACGGACCACTCTTCTCAGACGTACGCCCCACTGGCCCGCGGTGGCTCTGTCCCCGACCGCAGCCTCACCGCGGGCGCCGTCAAAAGCCGCTTCCTCGACACATACGAAGGTTTGACTCACGGTGCTTTTTCAGAACGCTAATGCAGTTGAGAGTGATCTGAATGAACCCTTGTAGCTCCCGAGTCCTGTGCATCGGGGACTGCGATGTCTTATGTTAGCGCTCCTTCCTCCGTCCCAGGGTTGCTGGAATTGGAGGCGTCGCTCCCGGCCTCCGTCTTAGAGCCCAAGATTAAAGCGCCCAAACCCAAAGCCACCAAGAGGTTTGTGAGCCGTTCTGAGCACATAGACGTCGTCCTGATGAAGGCACACCAGGTAACGGCAGACAGGATACACATTCAAACTCATAACCCCTCAGATGAGGGGGATTCGATAATCATGTTATCGTTGATTTGTGCGTTGATTTAATCTTTAATGATCTAAGGCCTTGAAGGAAGAGAAGGACCACGTAGAGCAACAGAAGCCGCTGCGTTTCCTGGTGAAGAAGGAGAAACCTGCGCCCATGCGTCCGCCCACACCCAGGGTCCACGGGCCGCCAGAGGTCAGTCCACGCTCAAATGCTTACTTTTAGCGACGGCCTAGGCACACTTATACCCTAGCTATAAAGTGTCCTTAGAGTCGATTCCTTTGCATTCCACCAGGGGGAAGAGGAGAAAGAAATGGCGATCATTCACTTGCAGAAATTACTGAGAGGGAGAAGCATCCAGTACCAGGTAGGGGGGGGGGGGGGGGGGGGGGGTGGTGTGTGTGTGTGTGTGTGTGTGTGTGTGTGTGTGTGTGGTGTGTGTGTGTGTGTGTGTGTGTGTGTGTGTGTGTGTGTGTGTGTGTGTGTGTGTGTGTGTGTGTGTGTGTGTGTGTGTGTGTGTGTGTGTGTGTGTGTGTGTGTGTGTGTGTGTGTGTTTTATGAGACTTAAACGACTGAGTGTGTTGATCTTGCCAGATTGTGGTCTACGCTCCAGTAGGGATTTCATATGTTCCGTGTGTCTCATGTTGTCATGCTTCATGTCATGCATCAGATGTTTAAGGGTAAGGAGAGGTGTGTGGATCTAATCCGGGAGCTGAGGACGACCCACGCCTTGCTGCAGGAGGACGAGGAGCTGCTCCAGGCCCAGACAGACCTCATACTCAGCCAGAAACACCAGAGAGACCTGAACAGACACCAGGCCAGACAGAGATCTCACTCGCACACCACACACAAAAATATCTATATAAATATACCGTACATACATAGCCATGCACAATGCACACACACACAGAAATTAATAATAATAATAAATTAGATTTATAAGCACACTTTTAATTTGCGTAGACAAAACTCAAAGTGCTACAGAGTAAAAATGGTTTAAATAAAACAACAGAATAAAAGCAGCGATGTTTACGCCGGCGTGGCAACCAGTGGGGTTTTTTTTTAAGTCTAGTGAAAGGCAATTCTAAAAAGAAGTCTGTGGTGTCCTCAGCTGGTTTGGGAGGGCATTCCACAGTCTCGGAGAAGCGGACTAGAAGGCTCGGTCTCCCATGGTTTTCAGTTTGGTCCTGGGGGGAAGGAGGAGGTTTTCCATGAATGCACTGATAGGTGAAGTATGTAGAGCTGTGTGTCATCAGCATAGCAATGGAATGATATTCCATGCCGGCTGATGACACGACCAAGGGGGACATGTATATGGTGAAAAGGGTGGGGCCGAGGACTGATACTTGAGGGACCTCCAGTGAGATAGTCCAATTGTCCAATTGTCCAATAGTCCAATTGTCGAGCAAAGACGATGGAGTAGAATGTCATGGTCGACGGTGTCAAATGCTGCAGTTAGATCCAGGAGGATGAGGAGGGACTAAGGCAGTTTCTGTACTGTGGCCCTGGTGGAAACCAGACTGAAATTTTTCAAAGAGGTTATTGTGTTTGAGATGTTCGTGAATCTGAATGGCAATTACTTTCTCCAGCACCTTTGATAGAAATGGCAGGTTGGAGATGGGTCTGTAATTAGCAAGGACTTCAGGGTCTAAGGTGGGTTTTTTGAGGAGTGGTTTGATGACAGCAGCTTTTAATGGGGATGGAACATAACCAGACTGGATGGAGTGGTTTATCACTAAAGTGATCAG
This sequence comes from Muraenolepis orangiensis, assembly GCA_027704905.1. Lineage (NCBI taxonomy): Eukaryota > Metazoa > Chordata > Actinopteri > Gadiformes > Muraenolepididae > Muraenolepis > Muraenolepis orangiensis. The sequence continues at coordinate 3,165,712 of CM051015.1, read as the reverse complement.
GGGACTTATGGCACCAATGTTAGATTTGACCAGGGCTGTGGGAAAGGGGTCCAGGGCACAGGTGGAGGGTTTCTTCTTTTTGATGATGGCCTCAACTTCATGCTGCGAGATGTCAGTGAAGCAGCAAAGAGGCTGGGTAGGTCAGGGCTGGGGGTTGACGGTCAGGACTGGCAGAGCAGCAGAGTTTGAGAGGAGAGAGTGGATGGTCTCTACTTTTTTCCTAAAACATTTGATCAAATTATCACACTGCTCCTCTGTGGTGTCTTTGTGTAAGGGAGTCTGAGGTTTGAGGAGATGATTTATGGTGGAAAAAAGCTTGGAGCTTGGAGTTGCCAGGGCTATTGTTGATGACAGTGAGTCCAGAAACCTTGAGGCGCCACTCGAGGACACGCCCCGCTGTCTTCATTTTTCGCAGCTTGCAGGTGTACCAGCGGGCTGAGTGTGTGAAAGTGACTTTTCTGGTTTTGACAGGGGCGTGGAGATCCAGGAGATTATGCAGAGATTTATTGTAAAAGTCCACAGATTCATTGACTGATGTAAGAGTAATTGTGGAGAGATGCTGGAGATCCGAAGTCATGGTGTCGGGGTTGATGTTTTTCAGATTTCTGAAATGGATTTGACGCTTGGGTTTGGTGCGGGGTAGCAGGAGCAGCAGCTCCATTGAGATGGCCTTGTGATCCGACACACCTAGATTGTACACTGAGAGTTTACTAATGGGGCAGAGTTTGTGATGACATGGTCCAGTGTGTGTCCCCTAGTGTGTGTGGAGACATCAACATGTTGTGTTAGGTTGAGGCAGTCCAGAAGGTGTAGGAACTCGGCTGCATAGTGACAGGAGAGGGTGTCAACGTGAATACGTGATTATAATGTTGGCAGAGGTAGCGCAGAGTGCAGTGAGAAGGTCGTGCATCTCTGGGATGAAAGCTGAGTTGGGTTTGGGTGGCCGGTAGATGAGAAGTATTGTCAGTGGGAGGGTGGGGGGGCACATTTAAATCCAAGGCATTCAAATGACGATAGCACAGGCAAAGGGGGGACAGTTCCAGTGCATTTCTATGTATTATTGCTAAGCCGCCACTACGACCAGTGCTGCAAGCTTTTTCCAGGTAGCTGTAGCCAGGGGGACAGACTTCATTTAGGGCAGAGTAAACCTCAGGCTGTTGCCATGTTTCCGTGGGGCACATAGTCTATTCCCTTGTCCATGATGTGGTCTTGTATGAATGATGATTTGTTTGTAAGGGATTGTGCATTAAACAGTTATATTTTGACTGTGGATGAAATGGTGGATTTCTGTAGGGTCCGGAGTAAACTGGAATCCACGCAGGCTCGCGGTGTTTCCCGTGCTATTTGTACCGAGAGCAGCAGCACTCTGATGACACGCGACAGTGGTCCAGATGGAAGGAATGGATGATACAGGCGGGCATGGTTCGTGGTAAACAAAGTTTCTACGAGAGCCTCTGTGGATGTAACGAGGTCGGCGTAGAAGTCCAAGGTGTTTGATGTTGTTGAGACTCAGCAGTTGCGGGTTGGAATACTTAGACAACATGCCGGTGGCCGCAGGTTCTCGTCTGGAGCTGCTATGGATGGTGATCCATAGCATGGTAGGAGGAGAAGAAGCTGGGAGAAACGGTCTGTGTCAAAGCAGCAGGTTAGCCGGCAGGCTGTGCTAGCCGGCTAGCTGTGGAGGCAGCTGTCCTAGCTGGCTAGCTGTGGAGGCAGCTGTCCTAGCCGGCTAGCTGTGGAGGCAGCTGTCCTAGCAGACAAGGGCTAACCGCACCGGGAACGTTGAAAGGCTATCCGGGAGATACTTCACAGTAGCGATGGTGAACAGTGATGCTGTATTGTGGCCCAATAGTAACCGGGAGCTCACAGTAGGGAGCTGCTCGTTGGAGGCCGCTAGTTAGCCAGCTAGGGTTTGCCGTCCGGGAGCCGCCGATAGCAGCGGAAGGTGAGCAACAGGTAGGGCGGTTATCCAAAACACGTTAGATGTTGAAGTTGTTGAACGGTAATATCTTTCAACAACAACGAAAACAAAAAACAACTTAACTACAGCTAGAAGGAGAAGCGGCGAACAAGCAGCGCCAGCGTGTTCTCGCTCTCTCTTGTGAGAGAAATTGTGGCTTTCCAACCTTTCCAAGGTTGATTGTAAATGTTGAAGTATTGACGTAAGTTTTCATATCCCATGATGTACCAAAACATCCTTTTAGGTCAGGCTTTAGTGTGGTTATCGTCAGGGTAATGGGCTGTAGGCACCCACCTAACCATCGCATGTAAAGAATCTACTTCTGTAAGCATTATGGTGCTTATAATATGACAGGTAATCCTGCCTGATAGCTGAATGTTATCTAGCCCCTCCTCCATCTCTTCCCGCCTCCAGGCCGCCGAGGAGCAGGCGCACAGGGACGGCTTGGTGGGGGCGGAGCTCGCGGACCTGCTGGACACCCTGTCCAAGGAGCTGATTCGTCTGCAGGAGGAGCGCAGGATCCACGCCGTGGTGCTATTGGCCATGAGGGAGCGGCGGCTCCGTGAGGCGGAGGAGAGCGGGAGGAGGCAGGTGGAGGAGAGGAGGCGCCGGGAGGAGGACGAGATCTTCCGCCAGGTGTGTTGCGGTTCCGTCAGGGGCCCCACCTAATTTATTTCTGTGTGTGTGAAAGCAGTGAGTGAGTGAGTCAGACACAGACAGATGGAAAGGAAGATGATCAGGAGTACATTCAGAACAGAGGAGGACCACGTTTTGACCCTTCGTGTCCACAGGTGGTGACGGTGCACCAGGCCAGCGTGGCGCTGTACCTGGAGGACATCGTCCTGGCCTCCGTGGAGCAGACGGCCGAGCTGCAGGCCAGAGAGGAGGTCCGCAGGATAGCCAGGGAGGTCAACCACATCGCATACGCCATGGAGGAGAGGTGAGACTGTTGGACTTGTCGGACAGACACTGGACACTAATACAGGATCCAGTGGTCCTACTGTGTTACAGCAGAACTTCTGATCCAGTGGTCCTACTATGTTATAGCATAATTTCAGTGTTTTCCTAGTACCAGTGGCCGATCCAGACGGTGTTGAGAGAACGTAATCTAATTCATTAGACTAGGCTGTCACTCACACATAGAACAGTAATACTGTGTGTGTGTGTGTGTGTGTGTGTGTGTGTGTGTGTGTCCATCAGCCTCAATGAGCTTCAGTCTGAGGAGATTGTATCCGAGTTGGTGTACAGCTTCCTGATCCCAGAGGTCCAGAAGATCAGTGTCAGACAAAAAGGTTTGGAGGGGGGGGGGGGGGGACACCACTTAATCTCTTATTCATCACTAGATTAGATTATTTTGACATGCAACAGTTGCCTGATACTAGTAATGATGAATTGCTTTTGTATAGCCCTTAAATCACAGTTACATAGTCTTAAAGGGTGTCACGGGCCAACCTCTAAAAACTCACCAAATCCGAGGGAAGAAACATCTTCTAGAAGGAAACCAGGAGCCCCTCCTTCCACGGGGGTGAGAAGTGCATAAGAGCTCGTACCTCAAAATGTCACCCTGCAATGGCCACCGCCGGTTTTTGGGAGCATAGGAGCATTAGAATCAGTGGCGGCTGGCCCATAGGGGGGGCGCCGCCCCCCTATGCCTAGTACACTGTGGCCGTGTTCCATTTCAGGGTCTGCAGCCTTAAGGGCGCATTTGAATGACGATGCTGGGGGGGCTGTAGAGAAATCGCCCCACGGAGGCGGGTCTCTGTAGCAGTTTAGCCAATTGCTGATTCAAGATATAAACGAGTGACATAAAATGTAGCCAATCAGCGTCCTCAAAACGTCTTCCGGGAGGGCGCTTTTCAAACAGCCCTCCCGGAAGACTTTGGAGCATCGAGCATCGTCATTTGTGTGCGTCACAGTGTACTACTAGGAAAAGCATATTATGCTCTGTCTCTGCGGGCGCCATTTTAACTACAACAAGTTCAACAATGGCGAGCGTGAGCACTACCCCAAGACTCAACCCGGTCCCTAACTCGGTGAAATCTCTCATTCAAGAGCCGTTTGAGAGAAGAAGTTTGGCGGACAAACTTAAGGTGAAAGATCTGGGCCCAGATCAACCTGATATTGTGTTTTCATGTTCTGACTGACATTTGAGTTAAGTTTCTCAGTTAGAGAGATACAATTTTCTATGTTTAACTGCATTTTACTGCAGCAACCCTGCACACTTACTCCTCAGAATGGACTGTTTAACAAGTCACTCAATTACAGTTTTATCTATGGGACCGTGTCATTTCAGTTTTTGAGCAGCCCCGAGCAAAAGCAATGGTGTGTTGGAGGGTGTTGTTTTACATGTCCCAAGGAAGGTCTTTATATGTTGACATCCATTGACACACTTATTTGAATTTAAAAACCAACACTGAACAGTTAATGAGTGTGTGGGTTGGAGTTGGAATACAGTTCTTGATATTGTAATAAAAGTCCTGATTGAAATGTCTTTTCAGCTATTTTTTACATGTGTTAATATTTAGGTTAAGCTAATTCTCATTTAGATTTATAGTATAGCTTTGGTTTGCTTGGTATTGGTTTGCTTGTCCTGGTCAGCTAACTTGGTAATAGAAGTTGAACAAACAAAGTTTTACATGTTGAGCCAACTGATGGCTCATGAATGAAGATGAAGTTGTGTCAACAGACTACAAGTTGTATCAACTAATTTATTGAAGTGTAATCAACTTGACACTAAATGTTGAATCAACTTGAGTAAACTTAACTCAGTCAAAGCAACAAGATGACTTGACTTAGTCAAGTTGAGTCAACAAATCATTTTGAACAGTGTAGCTGTTCAACTTGATGAAGGCTACAGGATAGGGATCTGTCAACACAATGAGGAGGTGGACAAAAACACATCCTGTCTAAAAGAATAGACTGTGTGAAGTTCTGTGGTGCCTTTGAGCTGGCCTTGCGTGGCCATGATGAAAGTGATGGACAGAAGGGCGACATTTCAATACAAAAAGTAATTGTATATAATGTAATTAACAATATGTAATTGTAAAAAAAAAAAAATGGTATAGCCCCCCCTGGTGAAAAATGCACCAGCCGCCACTGATTAGAATGTGTCATTATGTTAGCAGTAATGGTGTTTTGGACATTGTTTAGTAATTGATCATGAAATTAGTCGTTGTTATGGGGAGACATTGTGGTATTTGAACTCTTGGGTAGCACTAACAAAAAAAAGTATCCCATAATGCAGCAACAAGTCAAATAGGTGCCAAATTTACACATATTGGTGACCCTGTGTTGATGTATACCACATCTTGTAGGAACCACTCATGTTGTATTACTACTACTACTACTCGTACTGCTGTATTACTACTACTGGTGTGTATAACTACTACTGGTGTATTATTACTTCTGGTGTGTATTACTACTACTGGTGTGTATTACTACTATTCCATGTGTGTATTACTACTACTACTAACTATACTAAGTACTATTAAGACTAAGAATCCTTACAGCCCTGTGGTTGTGTCTCTGCAGTGCGAGACAGACAGCGGAGACACCTGCAGGCAGCCCAGCGAATCATCCATGGCTCAGTGGATAGTTCTGGGGTCTCTCTAGGTCCAGCCCGAGTCCAAAGTCCTGGATCAGGCTCTGAGGGGACCCCCGCCAGACCCACGGAGGACGAGAGCCACAGTTGAATAAACATACCAACTGAATATGTTTGTGTTTGAGTGACTGTGTACTATATTGAGCAGTACCCGACAAAACCAGACACAGTTAACATGAAGCATCTTGAAAACCCAAACTTAGGACAGTGCAGGTTCTGTCCGGTGTGGCATATCCCAGACTGCAGGCCTAAAGGTGCACCTCCGACCATAAGACCACACCCGACTTCTACACTATTCCCTGATTTTCTTCCCTATAGTCTCATGGAAAACATGCACACTATTTAATTGATGGATTTGCGAGTTTTTTTTATTAAAACTCAGTATTGCAATACACAGTGTATGCTTTCAGACGCTCATGACGTCACCACGCGCTATGTGAGCAGCGCTCGGGTCGGTGCTCGGACTGCAGAATATAGTCGCATGTTGAGTTGCCTAAATAAATATGCCGACAGGCTAAAGAGTTAACCACCGAGAAAAAGCTTGACTTATTATCCACAACTACGCGGAAGATTGCGCATCCAAGCTTTACAATTATTAACCGGAAAAGTTTAAAAAACCAAAACAAATATCAAAATGAAGGGAAATCCGGAGATTTAGGCTGTGTTCCATTTCAGGGTTTCATTTCATCCTTTTAGGGCGCATTTGAAGACCGGTTACGTCACAGCAGCCGCGACGAGGCTGTCCCATTTCGTAGGCTCCTTCAAATGCAGCCCTCAAATGCAGCCTTATTTTCCCGAAATTGAAGTGTGCATCGATGCAGACTTCTGGCCCAGCATATCCCAGAATGCATTTCGCACCAACCAGTAAATAATTTGAGCCCGGCTAAAAGCTGTTTTAGATTTCGCTGTAGGACTGTAATTAAGTCACTTTATTAAGTTGTATTATTTCATTACGCGACAATGTACCTATGTAGATTATACATATGTTGTCAGTTTATCCAAATAAAGCCTGTTTAGAAATATGCTACGGCGATTTCGGAGATGTCGGGAGCCGCATATGGGAAGCGCTGGCGCGGGCCAGCTGGTCTCCCAGGCGCGACAAACAAATATGAGGAAGATGAAGATGGAAGAGGAAGAAGACTCGCGCTCAGTTTCGCGCTTGTTTTATTTACAATGGCATCGCAAAATGAAGCCGCGGAGAAGTCGCTTTTAAATGTAAGTATTGGGTGTCATTTCACTCTAATAGCTTACGATATAAGTGATTAGAACAATACATTAAAACCTCACATGTCTGTTAAAAAAATTCATCCATTTTTAATAAGCAATTGATTTCCCTCGTATAAACTCTCAAAACAAAAGCTTCGGGGACTATTTCCGCGGCTCTGGTCAGAGCGCGACGACGGTGGGCGTGGCGCTTCGTGACGCAGCTGGTGACGCATACAGGAAGTACTCCGTAGGCTAGACCGTCCCATTTAACATGTTTTTGAAGCATTTACATTTAGGGCATTTGGCAGACGCTTTTATCCAAAGCGACTTACAAGGTGTACATTAGTTGAAGCAGACAATAGCATAACACTGAGGTACGCAAACATAAAAATACAGCAGTTCACAAGTATTCATATTAACAAGATGAATAACACAATTTCGTACTGCTAGGTCACCTGCTTAAGTAGCTGTGATAAGAGCGTGTTAAGGCCTTCAAATGCGCTCTTAAGGCTGTAGCCCCTGAAATGGAACACAGCCTTAGACAAATATCCGGAATTCCGGAAAACTTTCATCTATGATAATTACAGTGACCCATAATTTCATGCCATGTTTGAATATCATGGCTGACATGACACTTATCTTCAACATTACGCTCGGTTTGCAAATAGTACATCTTCTTACATACGTATATATGTCAAACCTTCTACCATCCGGTAACATCAGAACATCATGGTCGAAGAACACCTTGGCGCAGTTAGTTGTAGCAGACTTCACGGAGAAGAGTTCTTGGGGGTACGATGGGATGTATAGTGCGTTCTTCAGGGTCCACTCTACGCCGTCGTCCCTCGCTGTCTATTAGACATATCTGTGCTTCTCCTCTGCCTTGCGCCACCCCAAAGGTACGCCTCCCGTCTGCCAATTCCATGCCGTGTCTCTCCGGCTTGAAGGTGCTGTCTAAGTTCTGGAATTTGTCTTTATCGTTGATGATGTGAGACGACGCTCCCGTGTCCACGATCAACCCTTTTCTCTGGGTCTGTAGTGGCTGTCCTTGTAGGCTGGTCTCCTCTGTTCGTACTTTGAGGGTGTAGTCTTGTGCCGCCGCTGCTCGGGCACCAACTGACATGTGCGCGCACCGAGCGCCATTACCGTGTACATGTACTCTGTTAGTCTCGTTATCAGCTTTCTTCAGCGCAGTCATGGTTATGTACAAGGTGACAATACGGGGTCTACCTTTTCCAATGTAGTGTTCCCGTAATACTCGGAGACTTTCTCGGCCCTTGTCCTTCGTGTCTCTCAATATCAGTCCCAAACTGGTATTGTCGAGTAGCGGCGCTAACTAGCAATAGGCTTCACCATTCAGCTTGTCGTCTAGAGCAGGGGTTCCCAACCGCCGGGCCGCGGACCGGTACCGGGCCGTGGAGGTGTTACTGTCTTGTTTATCATCATATTTGACTGAAAATATAGTGTAATCTGTGGTGTTATTGTTAATTGGTGCGCAGGCCACCGTAGTGACGTCACGGCCGGGTACGCTAGAGCAGGCTAGGCGAGGAGCGGAGCGAGACGGCTGTGTGTGGATCTAGCAATAAAATACACTTACAACCGAACACAGAGGACTCACGTGTATGCTTGTGGAATAACACGACATGGTGTCAGAAGTCCTGTGAGTGAAGTGTAAAAGTTAGTCGGACAATAAGTGTCATTTGGAGCTGGTTGACGGCGAGAAGGGAGGACGAACAGCATGGTTGATAATGCTAATGCGGGAGCAGCGGCAGCCCAGAGGGCGGCGCCAGGCTCAAGTGCTACGTTCAGCATCCAGCCTCCCGAGTCCTTTGACTTTTCAAAGCCGCAAGAGTGGGCCAAATGGATACGCAGGTTCGAACGATTCCGTCTGGCAAGTAACCTGAATGCTAGCTCTGAAGAGAATCAAGTCAACACGCTAATATATTGCATGGGAGATGAGGCGGATGATATTTTACGTGGACTGAATCTGACAGACGATCTAAGAGGTACTTACCAAGGAGTGCGCAATGGATTACAGGGTTTCTTCGTAGTCAAGAAAAATGTCATCTACGAGCGTGCCAAATTTAACATGCGCAAGCAGGGAGAATGTGAAACAGTGGACTCATTTGTGACGGCACTGTATGCGCTGGCGGAGCATTGTACGTACGGAGTGCTACATGATGAGCTTATTCGCGACAGGCTTGTCGTCGGACTGATGGATAAGCGGCTGTCCGAACGCATGCAACTGGACCCGGACTTGACCCTGGAAAAGGCAATAAACATGGCGAGGCAGAGTGAAGAGGTGAAAAGACAGCAATCTTCTCTGCGAGGGGACACCAGGACAGAGGCAAGTGATGCTACATCTGTGGACAGAGTGTTTAAGAGCAGTAGCAGGACATATGCTAGAAATAAACCTCAACAGGCTAACGGCTACCAAGCCAAGCCACACAGTGCCCAATACTTAAAGGGGAAAAGTGTCCAGTGTCATAAATGTGGCAGTTCTATGTCACATTCACAACGCGATTGCCCTGCTAATGAAGTGAAATGTCATTCATGTGGGAAGATGGGACATTACAAGCGTGTGTGTAAGTCATCCAAAGCTGTACATGAGGTTGAAGAGGACTATTCCTGCTCCTGTGAAGAAGACGAGGACTGTATGTTCTTAGGCAGCATCACAGCTGATGGTGAGCCATGGATGGTCAGCATAGACATCGGTGACAGTCATGTGCCATTCAAAATAGACACCGGTGCTGATGTTACAGTGATGCCTCACACTGTATTCCGAGAGATTTACAGAGACAAACATCCACCTACCCTCCGGAAGTCAACTAAGCCACTGATGGGACCTGGGAGGAGTCCACTAGATGTTGTGGGCGTCGCCACGCTGTTGCTGAGGAGGGGAGAGAAAGAGGTGTTGGAGGATGTGTATGTCACTCGACACCTGCACACAGCGTTGCTGGGGAGGCCTGCTATCGGTAAAATGGAGCTTGTGGCACGTCTAGACAGTATCACAATGGAGACGCTCAAGAAAACCTACCCGAAGATATGCAGCGGTCTAGGTGAGATGAGACAGCCGTATGCAATCAGGCTGAAACCTGGGGCCCAACCATTCTCGCTGAAGACGCCCAGAAGGATTCCATTGCCACTGATGGACAAAGTCAAGAATGAACTGTCCCGCATGGAAAGCCTCGGGGTGATCAGCCGGATCGAAGAGCCAACTGACTGGTGTGCCGGCATTGTGGTGGTTCCCAAGAAGACAGGTGCTGTACGCATATGTGTTGATCTCACGAACCTCAATGAGTCAGTGTGCCGGGAAAAGTACACCCTGCCGACAGTGGAGGAAACACTGGGAATGCTGGCTGGAGCCCGAATATTCAGCAAGTTGGACGCAAATATGGGATTTTGGCAAATCCCTCTGACTGAAGATTCGTCAAAGTACACAACCTTCATTACGCCCTTTGGGCGATATTTCTTCAATCGTCTACCTTTCGGCATCGCTTCCGCCCCCGAACACTTCCAAAACAGAATGGTGACTGAGGTCACGGAAGGGCTGGAGGGTGTCGTCTGCCACATGGACGATGTGCTAGTGTGGGGCCGAACACAAGAGGAACATGATGCTCGTCTGCATGTCGTGTTGGGGAGGATCGAGAAGGCCGGAATCACCCTGAACATAGATAAGTGCGACCTGTCAAAGGAAGAGGTGACCTTTCTAGGCCATATCGTCTCCACCAGCGGCATTAGCCCCGACCCGAGTAAGACGGAGGCCGTAAGGAGGATGAAGGAGCCGACGAACGTGAGTGAGCTGAGAAGCTTTCTCGGCATGGTAAACCAGCTGGGGAAGTTTATCCCGCAGCTGGCGGAGAGAGACAAGCCTCTGCGAGACCTTCTGTCAAAGAAGAACTGCTGGCTGTGGGGCATCGAGCAGGCCAGAGCCTTCCAAGATTTGAAGGATGCACTAATATCCCCACCAGTATTGGCCATGTATGATCCCAACAGGGAGTGCAAAGTCTCAGCAGACGCGTCGTCTTATGGCTTAGGGAGTGTGCTCCTCCAAAAATGGGATGGAGTGTGGAGACCAGTAGCCTACGTGTCGCGGTCTCTCACACAAACTGAGCAGAGATACGCGCAGGTCGAGAAGGAGGCCTTAGGCCTGACCTGGGCTTGTGAGAGGTTTCGCAACTTTCTCATCGGCAGACACTTCCAGCTAGAGACGGATCACAAGCCTCTCCTGAGTCTCCTGGGGTCTCAGGCGTTGGATGCTCTCCCTCCGCGGATTCTGCGATTCCGGATGCGCCTGATGCGCTATTCCTACTCCATTGCTCATGTGCCAGGGAAGTGCCTGTGGACTGCCGATACGCTCTCACGTGCTCCTGTGAAGAGGAGGGAAACACCGGATGAGAAGGAGTTGTTTGAGAGTACAAACATCTACGTGGACATGATAATGGAGAACCTGCCAGCGAGCACCGCCTACCTGGACGAGCTGAGAGAGCAGCTGGGGAGGGACAGTGTGTGCGCACGGGTAATGCAGCTGAGTGCAGAGGGATGGCCAGCACACAACAGTGAACCGGCTCTCAGGCTGTACTGGGCGGAACAGGCGTTATTCACAGTAGAGGAGGGACTCTTGCTGAGGGGAAGTAGGCTTGTCATCCCTTCAACAATGAGGAATGATGTGCTTGCCAGGCTGCATGAAGGCCACCAGGGGGTGGTAAAGTGCAGGGAGCGCGCACGACAGTCTGTATGGTGGCCCGGGCTGAGCCAGCAGCTGAGTGAGTTAGTTCTCAACTGCCGAACATGCAGCAAAGAGAGACAAAACCAAATGGAGCCACTGATGCCATCTCAATACCCGGGGAGACCATGGCAGAAGTTGGGAGCAGACCTGTTCATGCTGGAGAGCAAGACATACCTGCTGGTGGTGGACTATGCATCGAGATACGTGGAGATCGCTCTGCTGACTCCCACAAAATCAACAGACGTCATCCATCACCTCAAATCGATCTTCGCACGGCACGGTATCCCAGAGGAACTGGTGACGGACAACGGGCCGCAGTTCTCCGGAATGGCCTTTGCAGCGTTTGCAGCGTCCTACGGGTTTCGCCATGTCACAAGCAGCCCGAGATATCCGCAAAGTAATGGGGAAGCAGAACGTGCGGTCAAGACAGTAAAAAGTTTTCTGAAGAAAGCAGCTGACCCATACCGCGCTCTGCTAGCATACAGGGCCACCCCGTTGCATAACGGATACAGCCCAGCTCAACTTCTGATGGGCAGGAGACTCCGCACGACAGTGCCAACGCTTCCTGCTCTACTGGTCCCTGCTCTTCCTAACAGTGAGGTGGTTGTCCTGAAAGAAGAGGAAAAGAGGATGAGAGATGCGCAAAGCTACAACCGGCGTCATCGTGCACGAAGCCTCGACGGGCTCATTCCCGGAAAGGAAGTGTGGGTCACAGATCAAAGTGCAACTGGAGTTGTGGTCAGCAGCCACTCTACACCGCGTTCATACATTGTGGATGGACCTCATGGGACAGTAAGGCGAAACCGCCGCCATCTCATCCCCATGGAGTCGTCACCGGCGCGGAGTGGAGGTGGTGCTACTGAGCAACTTCTGGGAGGGAGTTCGACAGAACCTCCAAAGCAGAATGTCCCGCAACCGCCAGCTACTCCCAGAACCAGGTCTGGGAGAGTCGTGGTGAAACCAACTAGGTTGGACCTGTAAGAGACTAAAAAGAAAAAGACATTCCCATAATAGAAGTTTATTTGAAGTTAAGAAATGTGTTCATGTTCTGATATGTTCGTTTTGTTATGAGGGCTTGTAAAGAGGAACGCAGTGTTTAATATAGCCTATGTTTATATAGGGCTTTAGGTAAAAGGGGTTATTTGATCAGTTCAGATAGGAACAGACCTTTTAGATATAGAGGCAGAATAATCCTCTAAGGTCTGGTGAATCAATGACAGTCTACTCATTGATTCTAGAAAGGGAGATGTGGTGTTATTGTTAATTGGTGTGCAGGCCACCGTAGTGACGTCACGGCCGGGTACGCTAGAGCAGGCTAGGCGAGGAGCGGAGCGAGACGGCTGTGTGTGGATCTAGCAATAAAATACACTTACAACCGAACACAGAGGACTCACGTGTATGCTTGTGGAATAACACGACATAATCTATATATATAGATTATATAGCGGTATATATGGGCGGTATAATCTATATATATAGATGAAATATATATCGGCGGCATAACGAGAGACTTTCAGTTGCACGCACTACTAAAGAGACTACGCCCTAGTGATGTGTCGGTCGCGAACGAGCCGGCTCAAAGAGTCGGCTCTTTTAAGTGAACAACGGGAGCCGGCTCTCACCTGCGAATTTAGCCATTCAACTCGGCGTTGTTTATTTGATGCACACATGTCACGAGCACAACCGAAGACTGAGCGAGTAAAGGGGCGTGACTTCAACGGTCTTATACCCCAGGCGTAGTGACATCACAATCATGCGCAACAGCGCACAGCTACTTACACGAACAATATATAGATACACAGTAATACATGGAGTCATACAATATACAAATCGATATATGTAATACCTCAACATATAGTTGACATATTTATTTTTGACATACCTGTATGATAGTTGACTGAACTTACCGTATATATATTAATCTTATCAACTGTTGATATAACTACACATCCCTGCTCACTGCCTGCTGTATAAATGGGTTGATACAACGGTAGGTTAGAAAAAACGCTACACACAATAAGTTTATAATTGCGTATTGTGTAATTGCAAGGGGATTGATTTGATGGGTTACGTCCTGGTCTGCCATCTATTGGCCAAACATGGTGGTGATTGTTTTTTAGCCAATAGCGTTCCGTTCCAAAAGCGTGTTGTTTGTCGTTTCCACGGTTACGGTCCAGCGCCTCCATATATATTGGAACGTTCACGCGCTGATCGTCATCCAGTACTACAGAGCGACCAGAAGATACTGTAAGAATTAGGGGGGTGGGGGTAATCGTGATCGCGAACATCGTGAAGTCCAAGGGGGGGGGGTAATTAAAAATGGATGAATTTTTTTAACAGACATGTGAGGTTTTAATGTATTGTTCTAATCACTTATATCGTAAGCTATTAGAGTGAAATGACACCCAATACTTACATTTAAAAGCTACTTCTCCGCGGCTTCATTTTGCGATGCCATTGTAAATAAAACAAGCGCGAAACTGAGCGCGAGTCTTCTTCCTCTTCCATCTTCATCTTCCTCATATTTGTTTGTGGCGCCTGGGAGACCAGCTGGCCCGCGCCAGCGCTTCCCATATGCGGCTCCCGACATCTCCGACAATAATAATTAACAATAATAATAATAATAATAATAAAAAATAACAATAAATATTAAATAAAAACCTCATGGTCACATCCCCCCCCCCCCCCACCCAGATTGTCGCAGCCAATTTCCAAGTGTACCATAGTTGTCATAGTTGTCAAAGCAGTGTCCATGTAGTGAAGTAACAGCCCGACACAGACCACACACACAGGCTATCGGTTAAAGGGACGGTCTAACACGCTTCACGTGAAAAGGCTGAACGTAACTTAAAGTTCCAAAACAGCGATCAACAATCACCAAATGTCTCAAACCAAATGGCTTTATGAGAGGAAAACACTTAATGTAACATAACTTTCGTATTTAGGTGTTTATTGTGACAGGTGAAAGTGCTAATGACAAGACATATGCCAGAGACATTAGGTGATTATTGATGTTATCGATGACGCTGTTTTGGAACTTGAAGTTACGTTAATAGGCCTTTTCACGTTAAGCGCTTTAGACCGTCCCGTGTTTTCGTCCCTGTTTGTTTGTCTGTTAGCAAGATAACGATATGTACGATCATGGACAGTACTGTTTGTATGAGTCATACAAACAGTACTGTACATAGTACATAGTCATACTATGACTACACTTCTTCAGGGAAGCCGTCTGCTGCCGTGAATACGTTGTTATATAAAACAAAGAGATGGTTGGCCTATATCCTATATATCCTAATCCTTCACTTTGTCACTCTCTCTCGTATGGTGTTTAGAGGAAAGTGCCGGAGTTTAAGTTCATGTTCAGCACACTGCAGCAGCTGGCAGGGTAACACACACACACACACACACACACACACACACACACACACACACACACACACACACACACACACACACACACACACACACACACACACACACACACACACACACACACACACACACACACACACACACACACACACACACACACACACACACACACACACACACACACACACACACACACATTTTTGTTATTACTGTTTGCAGCTAATGTATATTTCTATCTAAATCTCTCTCTCTACCTATATATATATATATAGATATCTATATAGATAGATATCTATATACGTATATATCTATATAGATATCTTTATTTATTTATATATATGTTGAAATATATCTATATTTTTGACTTGTCTTTGTGTTTTCTTGTGGTGTGGTAGCGTCCTGCCGAGGACCCAGCCAGGGGTTTGTCTTAGGGAGGGCCTTACATTTTCAGCCCTGCCCGGGACGCACCATCGCACCGTGGGCGTCCAGACGGGCTACAGAGATGGTGAATGCCAGACGGACCCCTACAGCCCGGAGTACGTGGTACGGCCCGGGACACCCCAACCGGAGCTCCTGACGCTCGCCTCTCTGACATGGGGTATGAAGCTCCATCCGGCGCGGCCCATGAGGCTTGAGGACATTTCAAAGGACATTTCCAAACCACATCACATTGTAATCAGGGGTAGTGCCGAGTTGTTAAAACCCAAACAGGACTTGTGTTCTGTCTTCTTGCCTAGGAAGGCGTTGGCCCCCCCCCCCTCCACCCAGGATTAGGATTCAGCATATTGCGGAAATATATATTAGCATACTGCTAGTTAGCAGCAATATGCAGAATTGTGTAATGAATAAACCACAAGGTTAAGTTATGGACAAATCTCGTAGGTCCTAATGTGTATAATGTCCTAATAAAGGACTTTTTACACATTATAAGGGGACATTTATTCAGTTTGTATCACAGTTACCAACAATAGGTAGATAGTAGTTACTTTCAGCATGGATTTTTATCAACTTCATAAGCAAAGATTTGTAATATTGCTCCGTCTTGAAGCCTATTGTTGTTTTCATCGTTGTCAAGGAAACATCCGGTGGATAGTTGTGTTTGACCGCATTGAATCAAGGCGTGTGGTGTAAATATGAACTATTGTTATGGTGGTGCCCAGGTCGGGGTCTGCCCGCAGGCCTGGCCGAGGTGGAGATGATCGAGCGGGCGCGGGTCAAGCAAGCCTGGGAGGCCAGCCTCCCCCCGCTGGACGACCTGAGTCAGCTGGAGAAGAGGAGGCGCATGATGGAGGCCATGGACACCGTGGAGTGGGCCTTCAGAGAACAAGAAATCCACAAGTGAGAGGCAGACGCTGTTGTTACTGCATCAACGAGTAGCTCAACAAAATGAATCAAAACAGAAATATTGGGTTCAGCTGTGAACCTGAACCGAACCTGCCTTCCCTTATTAGTGTATGTTGGCACACTTGATATATAAATGACTTGTAGATCCAAACAAAAAGATTCTGTAGCAGACGCTGCTGCCACACGCC
Organism: Muraenolepis orangiensis; assembly: GCA_027704905.1. NCBI lineage: Eukaryota > Metazoa > Chordata > Actinopteri > Gadiformes > Muraenolepididae > Muraenolepis > Muraenolepis orangiensis. The sequence continues at coordinate 3,149,312 of CM051015.1, read as the reverse complement.
ATTAAAATGGCTTCTTTGGGGCTCCTCCCCAAAACAAGGGCACAGGGTGATGAGGAAACCGGTTAATTGCAGAGTTTGAACAGAGCAGACGGTGCTCTGCTTGAGTGTGTGTGTGTGTGGTAGTGGCTGGTTTAACCGGTGTGCAGCCTCACTCAGCAGCCCCAGATTCTAATCCAATCCAGTCTGACTGACTGGAGCCACTTGAGGCTGTTTCAACCAGCTTACCTCCACTTACCCACGTGTGGCTGTGCGATGCAGGCTGCAGGAGGCCCGTCTGGCTGTGCTGAGGGACCTGCTCTCCCAGAGAGACCGGGCCCAGACGCATACCACGGCACAGCGGCTGGACCACAACATGGCCCGACACCGGAGAGACAAGGACGCCAAGCTAAGCAAGATCCGCTGGGACTACGACCGCTGTGAGTAACCTCCCGCCCTCGTAGTACGGGATTGGAGGGTTTTTGAAAAGTTCTGTTCACCTGATGTCATTCCGTTCTGCACTTCTGTTGTTGTGTGTCTGTGCCTCTTTCCGTTAGCGCTGAGGAAACTGACGGCGAACCGCAGGAGCGTGGAGGGGAGGTCGGAGCGACGGGACGTGGTCCGAGACCACACGGACCACTCTTCTCAGACGTACGCCCCACTGGCCCGCGGTGGCTCTGTCCCCGAGCGCAGCCTCACCACGGGCGCCGTCAAAAGCCGCTTCCTCGACACATACGAAGGTTTGACTCACAGTGCTTTTTCAGAACGCTAACGCAGTTGAGAGTGATTGCGGACTGCAATGTCTTATGTTAGCGCTCCTTCCTCTGTCCCAGGGTTGCTGGAATTGGAGGCGTCGCTCCCGGCCTTCGTCTTAGAGCCCAAGATTAAAGCGCCCAAACCCAAAGCCACCAAGAGGTTTGTGCGCCGTTCTGAGCGCATACACATCGTCCTGATGAAGGAACACCAGGTAACGGCAGACAGGATACACATTCAAACTCATAACCCCTCAGATGAGGGGGATTCGATAATCATGTTATCGTTGAATTGTGCGTTGATTTAATCTTTAATGATCTAAGGCCTTGAAGGAAGACAAGGACCACGTAGAGCAACAGAAGTCGCTGCGTTTCCTGGTGAAGAAGGAGAAGGCGCCCATGCGCCCGCTCACACCCAGGGTCGACGGGCCACCAGAGGTCAGTCCACGCTCAAATGCTTACTTTAACGACTGCCTCTGAAGGCACACTTGCCTAGCTATAAAGTGTCCTTAAAATCGATTCCTTTGCCTTCCACCAGGGGGAAGAGGAGAAAGAGCTGGCGATCATTCACTTGCAGAAATTACTGCGAGGGAAAAGCATCCAGTGCCAGGTAGGGGGGGGGTGTGTGTGTGTGTGTGTGTGTGTGTGTGTGTGTGTGTGTGTGTGTGTGTGTGTGTGTGTGTGTGTGTGTGTGTGTGTGTGGACTTACCACGACTGAGTGCGTTGATCTTGCCAGATTGTGGTCTACGCTCCAGTAGGGATTTCATATGTTCCGTGTGTCTCATGTTGTCATGCTTCATGTCATGCTTCAGATGTTTAAGGGTAAGGAGAGGTGTGTGGATCTAATCCGGGAGCTGAGGACGACCCACGTCTTGCTGCAGGAGGATGAGGAGCTGCTCCAGGCCCAGACAGACCTCATACTCAGCCAGAAACACCAGAGAGACCTGAACAGACACCAGGCCAGACAGAGATCTCACTCGCACACCACACACAAAAATATATATATAAATATACCGTACATATATAGCCATGCACAATGCACACACACACACACACACAGATTGTGTCTTTCCAACCTTTCCAAGGTTGATTGTAAATGTTGAGATAGACGTAAGTTTTCATATCCCATGATGTACCAAAACATCCTTTTAGGTCAGGCTTTAGTGTGGTTATCGTCAGGGTAATGGGCTGTAGACACCCACCTAACCATTGCATGTAAAGAATCTACTTCTTTAAGCATTATGGTGCTTATAATATGACAGGTAATCCTGCCTGACGGCTGAATGATATCTAGCCCCTCCTCCATCTCTTCCCGCCTCCAGGCCGCCGAGGAGCAGGCGCACCGGGACGGCTTGGTGGGGGCGGAGCTCGCGGACCTGCTGGACACCCTGTCCAAGGAGCTGATTCGTCTGCAGGAGGAGCGCAGGATCCACGCCGTGGTGCTATTGGCCATGAGGGAGCGGCGGCTCCGTGAGGCGGAGGAGAGCGGGAGGAGGCAGGTGGAGGAGAGGAGGCGCCGGGAGGAGGACGAGATATTCCGCCAGGTGTGTCCCGGTTCCGTCAGGGGCCCCGCCATACATGTTTATATCAATATTTATTTCTGTGTGTGTGAAAGCAGTGAGTGAGTGAGTCAGACACAGACCGATGGAAAGGAAGATGATCAGGGAGTACATTCAGAACAGAGGAGGACCACGTTTTGACCCTGCGTGTCCACAGGTGGTGACGGTGCACCAGGCCAGCGTGGCGCTGTACCTGGAGGACATCGTCCTGGCCTCCGTGGAGCAGACGGCCGAGCTGCAGGCCAGAGAGGAGGTCCGCAGGATAGCCAGGGAGGTCAACCACATCGCATACGCCATGGAGGAGAGGTGAGACTGTTGGACTTGGACACTTGGATCCAGGATCCAGTGGTCCTACTGTGTTACAGCAGAACTTCTGATCCAGTGGTCCTACTGTGTTACAGCAGAACTTCTGATCCAGTGGTCCTACTATGTTATAGCATCATTTCAGTGTTTTCCTAGTTCCAGTGGCCGATCGACGGTGTTGATTTGAAATTTTTCTAAGAACGTTAATTAATCTGATTAATTTGACTAGTCTGTCACTCACACGTAGAACAGTAATACTGTGTGTGTGTGTCCATCAGCCTCAATGAGCTTCAGTCTGAGGAGATTGTATCCGAGTTGGTGTACAGCTTCCTGATCCCAGAGGTCCAGAAGATCATGGTCAGACAAAAAGGTTTGGAGGGGGGGGGACATCACTTAATCTCTTATTCATCACTAGATTCGATTATTTTGACATGCAACAGTGGGTGGCCTGATACTAGTAATGATGAATTGCTTTTGTATAGCCCTTAAATCACAGTTACGTAGTCTTAAAGGGTGTCACGGGCCAACCTCTAAAAACTCACCAAATCCGAGGGAAGAAACATCTTCTAGAAGGAAACCAGGAGCCCCTCCTTCCACGGGGGTGAGAAGTGCATAAGAGCTCGTACCTCAAAATGTTACCCTGCAATGGCCACCGCCGGTTTTTGGGAGCATAGGAGCATTAGAATGTGTCATTATGTTAGTAGTAATGGTGTTTTGGACATTGTTTAGTAATTTACTCTCTTGGGTAGTGCCAACAAAAAAAGTATCCCATGTACAACAATAGGTGCCAAATATTGGTGACCCTGTGTTGATGTATACCACATCTTGTAGGAACCACTCATGTTGTATTACTACTACTACTAGTACTGCTGTATTACTACTACTGGTGTGTATTACTACAACTGGTGTGTATTACTACTATTCCAGGTGTGTATTACTACTATTCCATGTGTATTGTGTTCCAGGTGTGTATTACTACTACTAACTATACTAAGTACTATTAAGACTAAGAATCCTTACAGCCCTGTGGTTGTGTCTCTGCAGTGCGAGACAGACAGCGGAGACACCTGCAGGCAGCCCAGCGAATCATCCATGGCTCAGTGGATAGTTCTGGGGTCTCTCTAGGTCCAGCCCGAGTCCAAAGTCCTGGATCAGGCTCTGAGGGGACCCCCGCCAGACCCACGGAGGACGAGAGCCACAGTTGAATAAACATACCAACTGAATATGTTTGTGTTTGAGTGACTGTGTACTATATTGAGCAGTACCCGACAAAACCAGACACAGTTAACATGAAACATCTTGAAAACCCAAACTTAGGACAGTGCAGGTTCTGTCCGGTGTGGCATATCCCAGACTGCAGGCCTAAAGGTGCACCTCCGACCATAAGACCACACCCGACTTCTACACTATTCCCTGATTTTCTTCCCTATAGTCTCATGGAAAACATGCACACTATTTAATTGATGGATTTGCGAGTTGTACACGGCATTTGTCTTCTATGTTATGAACAGCGGTGACTAATCTAGCGGATATACAAAGAGATGAATTAAGAGGTATATATGAGCCTTCGCGGAGCCTTTATAGACTTGTGCAATGCACTGAGTTCTCCCATTTGTAATAGTCTTGACACAGTTTTCTCTCACTATACGTCGTGCCTGTGAACCCCATGATGATGAGCACACAAGGGGGGGGTCCCAGCAGAACTACCAGCCAGACCTCACGTAAAACGGATGAAATCAACTCTTTAATTAAAAGGCATCCGCACACACTGGCCGAGAATGTTCTCCATGGGGAGATCCCCGGCCAACACCAATGTTACAGTGGAAGCGGGGGATTTAAAAAGGCAGCGTTCGTGGAATATGAAGGAATATAAAGTGTATGTATATAATAATGTATGTGTATATAATATACACTATATTGGCTTTAGATCATCGAATGAAATTTCCCTGGGATCTATGGCTCTTTCAAAGAAGGGCTCCAGGGCCCTGCTGGAGGTGTGTGTAAAATGTGTTAAACCAACAGAAATCTCATCACAACTAATGTGTGATGTGTGCATTTAAATCCATCTTCCTTTTTCATACTCAAGTGTAATGTTGACGTCTACGTGTATCCCTTGACTGTTGCTTGAAGTAATTGTCAATTTAACCAAAAAATACAACTTTGATAAATGCAATTTATAAAACGAACCTTGCAGTGGTCTGATTGACGCAGTGACATTGCTCAATTCCAGAGCGAGACTTGAAAGTTAGTTTCTGTAGTTAAAAACAAACCCTTTTGGTGACTGCCCCCTTGTGGTCATTTTATGAAACTACAGTATGAAAACAGGAGAGAAAAAAAAGAAGGCAGTGTCAAACCGAGTTATCATTTCCAGGCTAACCTACTCTTTATTTAATGCAAATTACAGTACCAGGGAAGTATTCCTCAGAGCACGCAGAGGGAATATTTACAGAGGCGCACATATAGCATACCTTCACAGAACAAAAAATAAAATGAAATCAAAATTTCAGTCACAAACGGAGGCATTCAAGTAGTAGTACTGTTATACAGGATGTTGTTAACGTGTTTTCTTCTTGTCTATAACCCCACTTAGCATATTCTTCTGCCACAAGTGTGTGTAATGCAATTGTGTCTCTGGCTCACACACACACACACACACACACACACACACACACACACACACACACACACACACACACACACACACACACACACACACACACACACACACACACACACACACACACACACACACACACACACACACACACACACACACACACACACACACACACACACACCCTTGTTGGTCTGTGTTTTTTGGTAACGTTTGCTTCAACGTGGGTTGTTTTTCTGTTATTAGACAGACTGGAGTCTCGGTGTCGTGAGGTGAAGTTGTTGGACTGAACCATGTTCACAGGCCTGGGGGGGGGGGAGGTGAAGTTGTTGGACTGAACCATGTTCACAGGCCTGGGGGGGGTGGTGGGAGGGGGAGGTGAAGTTGTTGGACTGAACCATGTTCACAGGCCTGGGGGGGGGGGGGGTGGGATGGGGTGGTGAAGTTGTTGGACTGAACCATGTTCACAGGCCTGGGGGGGGGGGGGGGTGGTGAAGTTGTTGGACTGAACCATGTTCACAGGCCTGGGGGGGGGGTGGTGAAGTTGTTGGACTGAACCATGTTCACAGGCCTGGGGGGGGGGGGTGGGTGAAGTTGTTGGACTGAACCATGTTCACAGGCCTGGGGGGGGGGGGGGGGAGGTGGAGGGGGCGGGGCAACAAGACATCTCAGGATGCAGGAAGTGAGGGGACAAAAAAAAACAAACGGAAGGAAAAATGGCTACATCATTCAATGGTGTTTAGGTGCTACTACACCCCCCAGCATCAGAGAGGAGGAAGAAAGGCTAGAGGACAATGTGACAACAGAACATCCAGCAAGAAAGATATATATAGAGTGAGAGAGAGAGAGACTAATGAGAGACTAATGAGAGAGAGAGAGAGAGAGAGAGAGAGAGAGAGAGAGAGAGAGAGAGAGAGAGAGAGAGAGAGAGAGAGAGAGAGAGAGAGAGAGAGAGAGAGAGAGAGAGAGAGACTAATGAGAGAGAAGGGTAACTTATTGCCTAGGAAAGTGTCTCCTAACATTTACATAATAGTGCGGCGTTTAGTACCAACAACAAGAAAAAATAAAAACTATACAGAAAAAGACAAATCTATAAAGAGCCCAACAAACACAGGAGCCCGATGGGTCACCTCCAGCCCACCAATGTCCCAAACTCCCAATACAGGACCAGGACATCCCAGACCCGGGACCCGGGACTGCACTGAAGGACACAATCATGTCCTTGAATTTGACAATGTCAAAATTAATGAAATGAATCCAACAGCCGTGACTCGGTATGCATGAAGCTATCGCCCAGGGTTCCCTCTGCATGTCAGAGGGTGTGTGTGTGTGTGTGTGTGTGTGTGTGTGTGTGTGTGTGTGTGTGTGTGTGTGTGTGTGTGTGTGTGTGTGTGTGTGTGTGTGTGGGGTCAGGAGCATTCAGAAGGAGATGTGTATCAGCGGGACAGTTGCACACTCAACGGCACCCAAAGGAGCATTACAACGCAGGGGTGGTGGAGGGGGGTGACTGGTCTGGGCAGTGGGCGGGTGTGTGTGAGGGGGTGGGGGTGTGTGAGGGGGGTGGGGGTGTGTGAGGGGGCAGCGGGTGGGGGTGTGTGTGTCTGTGGGCAGTGGGGGTGTGTGTGAGGGGGCAGCGGGTGGGGGTGGGGTGTGTCTGTGGGCAGTGGGGGTGTGTGTGAGGGGGCAGCGGGTGGGGGTGTGTGTGTCTGTGGGCAGTGGGGGTGTGTGTGAGGGGGCAGCGGGTGGGGGTGGGGGTGTGTGTGTGTGTGTGTGTGTGTGTGTGAGGGGGCAGCGGGTGGGGGTGTGTGTGTGAGGGGGCAGCGGGTGGGGGTGGGGGTGTGGGCAGTGGGCGGGTGTGTGTGAGGGGGCAGCGGGTGGTGGTGGGGGTGGGGTGTGGGTGTGTGTGAGGGGGCAGCGGGTGGTGTGTGTGTGTGTGGGGACGGCGGTGGCTGTGGGCAAGGCGAGGGTGTATGAAAGCAAAGGCACTCCAAACTATAGTTCCACTACTATACACGACTAGTCCTTGTGCCAATAACGCAGCGTCCCTCTACTGTACTCTACTGCAGGTAGACCTGAACTACATGGCTGGATAGAGCTCCTCTTCATCCTCTACAATATCCATTTACAAATGTCAGTTTTGCCCCGATTCTTCTTTTGTTTGTTTGTCCATCTTTCACTAAACCCTGCATGGGTCTACACACACACACACACACACACACACACACACACACACACACACACACACACACACACACACACACACACACACACACACACACACACACACACACACACACACACACACACACACACACACACACACACACACACACACACACACACACACACACACACACACACACACACACACACACACACACACACACGGGATGGGGGGGGGACAGATTTTGGTGAGGAGCATTTCTACCAAGTTATATATACACATTTTCAGCGGTTGTGTGTGTATGTGTGTATGTATGTGTGTGTGTGTTTCTTTTCATTTTTAAACCGTGGCGGATATAAGACGCTTGGAAAGCCACCAACACGCGGGTTTGTTCTGGTGCTGCTCGGGGCGTCGGCTAGCGCTAACTAAGAAGTCTGTGGTCGTGATAAACACAAAGTGAACAGCGGCGGATGGGGGGGATGGTTGACAGCAACAACCACTACAAAGAAAAATAAAGTATACTCCCCCCCGCCCCTTGCCCACAATAAATACTTATCAGAGAGGCAGAGAGAAGAAAACCAACAGTTCGGGGAGGGAAAAAAACAACATTTGGGTTTGTTTGGCGTGGGTCCGGTTTACCGCGTTCCCCCCGGCAAACCGGCAGGAAAGCGCTTTTATTAGTCGGCACGACAAGGCGGTGTCCACGGAGACAGGACCTTCGAATGGCAAAAAAAATTATTATATGAGAATAAAAAAAATAAAAAAAGGTAAAACTCAGGACAACCCAGGGAAACCTGGCTGGGGAGAGGGTCTGAAACCACTCCAGCATACAGGAGGGGGGGGGGGGGGTCTGAAACCACTCCAGCATACAGGAGGGGGGGGGGTCTGAAACCACTCCAGCATACAGGAAACACAAAGAAAGATTCTCCACACAAACAGCCGCTCTCGTCTTGTTCTATCGTCTCCAGGCAGCTGCAGATTGTGCTGCTGCGCTGCCGTGAGCCAACACGGAAGGACTTCTTGACCACTGAAGTTAATATACATATATCGTATATACTTTTATACATAATGAAAAGTAATATATCAACTGTGTGTGTGTGTGTGTGTGTACATATGCGTGTGTATTTGTTTGTGTACTTCATAAACTACACAAACGTGGATACATCGCACATGTCAACCCCCCCTCCAAATAAAATAAAATAAATAAAATACATTTTTAAAAACAAGGACAAATAAAACGTCTCTCTAAACATTTAAAAACAACCATGGGGCAAACCACGAGGGAGGAAAATGAATGGCACGCACGCAGAGAAAAGAAATACACAAAGTCTCCCCCACAGTTCACCTGCCTCTTGGCACCATCATCCTAGATCCTCACGCACACACGGGTTCCAGGGTGTGCCCACGTGTGTGTGTATGTGTGTGTGTGTGCACGAGTATGTGTGTGTGTGTGTGTGCGCGCGCACAAGTATGTGTGTGTCAGCCTCATGCTTTGTCAGCGCACCTGGAAGTGTAAAGGTGTTTGGGGGGTGAGGAAGTAGGCAGAGAGGGGGGGGGGGGAGAGGAGAGAGGGAGGAGGGGGGGAGGAAGGGAGAGAGGGAGGGAGGGAGGCAGGGGTGTTATTCTATCCATACTCAGGCCATGCATTACAGAGGACACCGGGGGGGGACATGGGGAGGACATGGGAGGCGGAATAGAGAGAGAGAGTGAGAGAGAGAGAGAGAGAAGAGCCAGCCAGAGTAGTATTCAGTATTGTACAGTATGTAGTGTTTGGGGGTGGAGGAAGGGGGAGGGAGGGAGGCAGCTCCAGGACCCCGTGTGTCTCAACAGATTGTCCCCACACGGTTAGCGTTGTGTACAGTATTACTTATACATATACAGTGTACTTTTTTTTTTTAAAGTTTGTTTTCGTTTTCATTTCGTTCTCTTTTATAACGAGTACGGGCGACACCACTCCCCCCCCCCCCCCACCCCCCACCCCCCCCGACCTCTTCTATACATGTGGATGCTCTCCGACGGGGGAGGGGTACGGGAGAGAGGCTGATTAGGGTGCGTTCATTTCATTGGTGCTCTTGGTGTGAGGGGAGGGGGGGGAAGCGGTTGATCCTCCCTCCATCCCGGGGTTTGTTTGTTTTATTTAGTATATTTTTTTTTGCCGGGGAGATGAAGAGGAGAGGTGTGGGGTGGGGTCAGGGCGAAATAAAATGGTGCCTCACCCCTACCCCCCTCCCCCCCCCCCCCCCCCCTCCTCCTCCTCCTCCTCCTCCTCCTCCTCACACATATTCACCCGCGGACGGAGGTGTGTGTGTGTCGAGAGGGTGGGAGGGGCTGCGGTCTGGGACACAGGCTGGGTATATTTTGGGTGGGGGGGGGGGGGCATGGGAGGGGGAGACAGGGCGCAGAGGCGGAGCACGGCCGTCGTTCAGGAAGTGGCGTTGGAGGCGGAGGCAGAGGGTGTGGTGCTGCTGGGGCCTCGCTCTGTGCTACCGCCATCTGCAGGACAGGAGGACACCACACTGTTAATTATACTGGAATACACAACACAAGGGGAGCTACACAACCCACGGTGGAGGTACCCTGATACGACTCAACCCAAGGTGAAGGTACCCTGATACGACTCAACCCAAGGTGGAGGTACCCTGATACGACTCAACCCAAGGTGAAGGTACCCTGATACGACTCAACCCAAGGTGGAGGTACCCTGATACGACTCAACCCAAGGTGGAGGTACCCTGATACGACTCAACCAAAGGTGGAGGTACCCTGATACGACTCAACCCAAGGTGGAGGTACTCTGATACGACTCCACCCAAGGTGGAGGCTCCCCGGATGTGGACGGCCCGTGTGTACTGACCCGTGTTGGCGGAGGCGTTAGTCGGGGTGGAGGCAGAGGCCTGGCTGCGTGCATGGGCCGGGATGAGGATGGAGGCCAGGGAGGGGTTACTTGACAGCTCTGAGAGAGAGGGGGAGAGAGAGAGGGGAACGAGAGAGAATGGTAGTTAGAGCTTGAGTATTATTCAACAAAACATAGTACCTTGAGTCCACACACACACACACACACACACACACACACACACACACACACACACACACACACACACACACACACACACACACACACACACACACACACACACACACACACACACACACACACACACACACACACACACACACACACACACACACACACACACACACACACACACACACACACACACCCTGGGTGGTGAAGTTGAAGAGGGAGGGTTTCTCCCGTCCGTTGGGCAGCTTGACGTTGGGCTCACGCAGCTCGTCGAAGAAGGAGTGGGCGCAGGCCTCCAGCGGCGTGAGGCGCGCGGTGGGCGTGTACTCCAGCAGGCGGGAGCACAGGGCGATGGCCTCGGGGGGCGTGCGGGGCCGGAACACCTACACACACACCGGTCGGACGGGGGGGAGGGGGGGGAGACAGACAGACAGACAGACGTTGAATCTTGAGGCACCCCCACGGCGGGACCTGACAAGTCCAAGTCAACCCGGGGAGGGTGGTGTTGTCGCCCGATAACTCGGTTGTTCTTCATTCTTAATCTAAAATAATCTGTAGTGGTTTATGGTTTTTTGCAATATGTAAGATAATAAGCAATGGACTTATTGACCCTATGACTGAAGCTTTGATCAAGTCAAACATCAATAGGAAGCATTATCAAGGTGTGAGGGTGCAGCCTATGCATGATATTGTGCTATTTAATTAAATTTATTTTCACTAAAACTTTTTATTTTAAAAGTGGGGGGGGGGGCAAAAAATAGTTCTCTGAAAGAGCCTTGTGGATCCTATGCCCCGTATCGTAGCACAACTCCTTGGTACAGGAACGGACGAGGAAACACGTTTAGCATGTGAACAAAAACCTCCATGGGACCTTTGTGTCACAGTAGTTGGAGGCAGTCCATAATCAAACGGCCTGCAGTTGCTCTGAACAGCCACGAGGGGGGGCTCACGAGGCTCCCGGGAAAGGCACAACCAATGCGCGCTGATTGGACAATGTCTTTGACCAATGCCGGCGCAGTGGGTGGAGCAGGGAGGAAGACAGACTGTTCCATTTAACACTATGGCAGGGGAAGCCACATTGTTGTGCCCGTCGGGCCATTCCATGCGAACTAATTAGCAGCTACACGCTATCCAGGGCTAGCGGCTTCATGGCAACACTAGAAAGGGAAGACTGCAATTTGTTACAGTCTGACGATCTGTGTGTTCAACAATGTAATGCTACGCTACGAAGAGCTTGAGCTCGGGGCCGTTAGCGGTTAGTCACACATTTGATCCCGTCAACAACCCCCGGAAACTCTCTAAAAGTCCCATTCCGGTTACTTCCATATTAAGACGCTTGACCAAGCCAAGACATCCAACAACGACGGAAATAAAGTCCAGAAGGTGCGGCTGGAAAAGGGCTCCACAGAATCTGGGTCATACAATTCCCAGACAGACCCAAATCCAACGGGCCCAAATCACTGAGGAATCCCTGGACTGTCCTCCATGTGGAGCTCCAGCACACAGGGGCTACAGTCTGCAGACACCAGCCCTCTAAACGCTCCATTGTGTCTGCTGACCGACTGCCCTGCTCGCTTTTCCTTTTAGTTTTTTTTCTACGTCCATCCAGACACTGGGAGACAAACGGACGGGCGGACAAAGACGGCTGTGGCAAGAACAGACAGACGGACCATACAGACAGACAGAGGGACCATGCAGACAGACCGACTGACAGACAGACAGACCATGCAGACAGACAGAGGGACCATGCAGACCAACAGACAGACCGACCATGCAGACAGACAGACAGACCGACTGACAGACAGACAGACCATGCAGACAGACAGAGGGACCATGCAGACAGACCGACTGACAGACAGACAGACCGACTGACAGACAGACTGACAGACAGACAGACGGACAGACAGACAGACAGACCGACTGACAGACAGACAGACCATGCAGACAGACAGACGGGCGGGTCTTAAAGAGTAGTAAAAGGGTTCCTGTACCTGTTGACTCACCTTAGTCCAGGGGTGTGCCTTGATCTGGGGGAACTTGAACTCTGTGTAGTTTGGGTTCATCTCCCGGATCTGCTCCCGGGTCGGGGTCCCGAGGACCTGCAGCGGGTGAGGGGTGAGGACAAAAGAGGGGGGGGGGGTGAGGGTGGGGGCAGAGGATTAGGGTACATGGACAGGAAACATCAGTGTTTGGTGGATTATGAGGAGGGTTTCTTTCATGAAAGAAGCTGGTGAAGCCTAGGTTAGGATCGTGGTATTTCTGACAGACTATGGATAACTATTTTCCGTTATAATAATAATATATAATAACAAAAATGTATAGGCCCCTCCCCCCTGCCCCATACCTTGATGATTTCCACCAATTGGTCCACTCCGCTGTCGCCGGGGAAAATTGGTTGTCCTAGCAACAGCTCTGCCAGCACGCAGCCAGCTGACCACACATCTGCAGAGAAGGACGGAGGAAAGAGAAGAATAAGAAAAAAACATCAACACAAAGCTGTTAACGCAACCGCCCTGGGCAACCGCCCCTTCTCCCCCTTACGGTCCGGTTGCCGGTTCGGCAGCGTCCGCATCCGTACAAGGACTCACTGTACTGCACTGTATTCATGATGCTGCTGCACTACTGGCACTTTAAATGCGTTTAAAATGCTTTTTGCACAATTAAAAACATGTTACATATCATCAGTATTTTAGTAAATTCCTACTGCGGGAGGGAATGGGGAGTAAGCGTTCCATTGTACTGTACAAATGTTGAATCTGATTCACGGAGCGCTTCGAGAGGTCAGTGTCAAAGGGGGGGGGGGGGGGTGTTAAAGTTGGAAGTTGTTGAGAACATGTGTCGAGTGCTACGAAGAGAGAGCGGCAGCCATGTTGTTGTCCTACCTATGCTGGAGGTGTAGTCGGTGGCGCCGAAGATTAGCTCCGGGGCGCGGTAGTAGCGGGAACAGATGTAGGACACGTTGGGCTCCCCACGTACCAGCTGCTTGGCACTGCACACAGACAGGCACAGGCACACAGACAGGCACAGGCACGCAGACAGGCACAGGCACACAGACAGAGACACGGACAGGCACACAGACAGGCACACAGACGGGGACACAGACAGGGACAGGGACACAGACAAGGACACAGACAGGGACACATACAGGGACACACACACTTAATATAATTGTAATACAGACATCCTTTGTCCATACATAATTCAACCTGTTATCCTTTCCATATTTACCCCCCAAAAACGGTATATAAACTGTAATAAAAAACGGATTTAGCTCCCATGCTGAAGGAAATGCCATCTCTAATGACCGTGACTAATCACCTATCTCCTTGAGATTAATAAAATCAACAGTGAACAGAAGCAAAAAACTCAACGCATCGCTGCTAATGGACTTTACAGGGCCGCAGAGAACACTGGGAACACTGTAACTAAATCATTACTACAAAACGCTAATTACCATACACTTCAGATGAAATGCACAGAATTATTAGGATATATAATAATAATATTAATAATAATAATAATAATTGGTACGTTCTCACTGAACCATTAAATCATATCGCTCACAATCACCGACAGAAAACTGAGACCCACTTTATTTGGCATTTGTGTCAATTTGGCGATTAAAAGGATTTATATAGGACTATAGTGGGCCCTAGAGACCGAGGGTCCAGCCCTACTGGGCCCCCGGCTTAACAACGCTTCAGAACCTTTATGGGACATGGTTATCAGGACAGGACCAGGTGGAGGGGACGCTCTCACCTGCCAAAGTCACACAGCTTGAGGACGGCGGTCTCCGGGTCCAGCAGCAGGTTCTGGGGCTTGATGTCTCGATGGCAGATCCCAAACGAGTGGATGTAGGCCAGGCTCCTGAACAGCTGGTACATATACAGCTACACACACACACACACAGGAAAAGAGAGAGAAATTGAGAGATTTAGAGGAGATTACAAGTTGGGTTTTAGTTTAGGTGATCTGTCACCAATGAAATAAAGATAAAAATATTCAGGGACAACACACACACACACACTTTTTTTTAAAAGTTGCATTGCAAAGGAATTACATCTACTTGTATGTATGTAAAGACCCAACTATGAATATATGCATATGGATCAGTAATCCCGGTAACCAACATGTTGCATATGGATCAGTAATCCCGGTAACCAACATGTTGCATATGGATCAGTAATCCCGGTAACCAACATGTTGCATATGGATCAGTAATCCCGGTAACCAACATGTTGCATATGGATCAGTAATCCCGGTAACCAACATGTTGCATATGGATCAGTAATCCCGGTAACCAACATGTTGCATATGGATCAGTAATCCCGGTAACCAACATGTTGCATATGGATCAGTTATTCCGGTAACCAACATGTAAGACTTGTTGTTTGGTGTATCATAACCTATCATAACCTGGACTTAAATCTGTTGCGCAATCTCAGAGTGGATAAACAAACAGGCTTGAGGTCAGCACCAGCAAACAGCGCTCTGCACCCAGCATGTCACCCCAATCTGATGATGGCCGACTAGGAGCACGTATGTACACGGACATTCCTAGAATTCTGCCAAATAAGCTACTAGCTCAACTTTATCTCGGCAAAACAAACTAATCCTATTTATTTATTCACACAATCAGTGTGATTAAATAAAGTCTCACATGGCCACTATGTGCCCTATTAAAACACCACAAAATTACCTAGTTGGCTCTACAAGATAATATTATTAATATACGGTTGGCTAGTTCATGAAACCGCCCACAGCTGAGGTACCATGTCAAGCAACAGGTGGTGACAATACTGACCTACTGGGGCCATGAAATAGTACTTTAGTAAGTTGTTTTAGTTATCTGGTCATTCAGCAGACATTAAGGAGCAGGGAGGGGAGAGGCTTATTGTTCAATGATGTAACAGGGAAGCTGTAGACATTGTGAATCGAAACCCAATCGAAACTTTTCGTCTGGGGAAGCACCCGGACAACTACAGTCCTGCCTCTGCCTCCCTCCTCCTGCTCCTACAAGTGGGGGAAACCTATTGTTAGAGCTCCTCTGGTGCCCAGCTGTCAGTGGATACATGAGAGGTCACAGGCTTAGGCAAGAAACATTTAAACAACACACACACACACACACACACACACACACACACACACACACACACACACACACACACACACACACACACACACACACACACACACACACACACACACACACACACACACACACACACACACACACACACACACACACACCTTGACATAGACCATGGGCAGGGTTTGTTTGGCTCGACTGTAGTGCCTGGCCACTCTGTAGACGGTCTCAGGGACGTAGTCCAGCACCAGGTTGAGGTACACCTCGTCTTTCTGTTGGGGAGACACCAAGAGCACGTTGACAACCACTGAGCCACAGCCCCGGGACGACATTCAGGGAGGACCTGGAGAACGGGGCAGAGTCTTCAATTGATGATACCTTATCTCATACGGACATTAGAGTGACTGGCTTCTGGACAACGTGTACACAACGGAGAGAACACGCAACAGCATACATACAAAGACAATTGCTGCTTTATCACAAGCAAGGAGCGCGTTACAAAGGGTATTCACTCACTAGATAATGAGTTTCTTGTAATTATTTTATATGTAGAAATGTTTCCATAATTTCAGTAAGGGAAAGTACAGGGAACGTATTGGAATATTGGGGTAACATCGCCAACACCACTTAGATATACAGTACGTCGCCTTAAAACCCAGCTAAAAATACCGTGTTCTGACACCCCTGACACATCGCTCCCCATATCCATGACAACCGGCCTCGTCATCCTCTCTCGTTTCCTCCACCACGTTGGAGAGATGATGTCAGCGTTACGTTTCCAAGTAGTCAGAGTGAGAGGTACTGTACACAGTACTGTACTGTGTGTGTGTGTGTGTGTGTGTGTGTGTGTGTGTGTGTGTGTGTGTGCATACATGTGTGTATGTGTGTGCATACATTACACACACACACACACACACACACACACACACACACACACACACACACACACACACACACACACACACACACACACACACACACACACACACACACACACACACACACACACACACACACACACACACACACACACACACACACACACACACACACACGTTGGACCACCAACAGTGCTGCGTTGCATCATCATCGTCACAACACCACTGGTATGACAGGCTGGAGTGACAGTAGGCGGTGACACATAAACACATCATTCTTGGTTGGACGCCATAAAGACGCAACTGGTGACCTTTTTCCATGACGCGACGTAAGCTCATGTGAAGGAGACAAATGTCCTCTTATGCCCCGTAGAAAGCGTTATGTGTGGCTCTCTCCCAGAGGTCTCTGGTACAGAGGGGGCAGAAGACACTTGTGTTCAACCGGGGTCATCTCTGGATGGGGGGGGGGGGGGGGGGGGGAGAGAATGGGAGCAGAGCAAGTCCCACGCAGAGCTCAGTCGAGGCGTAACCAGGCTTACCTCTGGCCCAAACAGACAGACCAAAGATCATTAGCAATGATTGAATGACAGAGATATATAGAAAGAGAGAGAGAGAGAGAGAGAGAGAGAGAGAGAGAGAGAGAGAGAGAGAGAGAGAGAGAGAGAGAGAGAGAGAGAGAGAGAGAGAGAGAGAGAGAGAGAGAGAGAGAGAGAGAGAGATTGTGGTGAGAGCAGAACACCCACACACAAGAGACAAGGCATTACTGGTGATGGTGCATGGCCCCATCGGGTGATCCCATCGGTACTCACAAAGTTACTCTAAATGGGTATGTTACACACATCGTCATACATACAATGTTCCATTATCCATCAAATTCCCTTCAACTGCGCCTCACTACGTCAGTATTGGAGGAGAGGAGGAGAGGGCCCTGGAGGCGTCATCGTCTACGCAACCAGAGGCATCGACACACATGAGCCATCGACGAACACACACAGCTATTACTGTGGGTGGGAAATTGCAGCATGATAATGGTCTGACTATGGTCGCTTCTCTCCCGGAGTTCAGATCTCAGACTCACTCACACACTCACACGCACGCACACACACACACACACACACACACACACACACACACGCGAGAGGAGAGACTACTCTGTCGCTAAATTTAGCCTAGCAACAGTGACATGACTCACTTCCTGCCTCACTACACAGCCACTTCCTTGGCTTTCAAGCAACCGGTGAGCAAGGCAGGGTGTTGATTGGCTAGCCACTTGTTTGGTCCCAGCTGAATAACATGTCATCTAATTGCCTCCGTCCATTAAACGAATGGCTCAACGAGGCATCAAACAATGGGTCCTCTTCCTGTGCATAGATACTTTAAGATAGAGCTGGACATCAATTAAATTTGATCGTTTATCGTATTTGAGTGGAATCATATTGTGATATGATGATATAGCGTTGTACACAATTCTGTTGATCTACATACACATGACACATACTGTAGCATTACAATGCACTTCGATGCGATAGAGGTCATTTTAATTATGCAACGTTTGATTTAACCATGTTACTGTGATAGCTATCGATATTTATAATCGTGACATTGATTTCAACCACATGGTCCCCACTTCAAGAGCAGGGCCGTGGAGAAACGCATGTATCAGCATGCGTAACTGATCTTCAGCCATGAATGCACGTGTGCGAGTGTCCTAACTTCACATTGGGGAGGGTTGCTACAGTATATTCTTCATACAACACCAGTCAGCACATTCTAATAATACACATGGCTGTTCATGATTCAGGGGTTTTACACACAGCAGTCGTGTGCTGGCTGCAAATCTCGCCAAGCACCGAACACTGAAAACCACTTGAGGCAAACATCTCAAAACACCTGATTGAAAAACTTCGGCCCATTGATGTTATTTTCTCCCGAATCGTAGAGAGACAAATTCCGGGCAGGCGATGCCGCGTCAACGGCCCGGTGTTGTGATTTTTGTCCGTACGATAATCACAATTTCTTCCATAACACGTGTATAAAGCAGTACTCGCGTATATTAAAAATTGCCGAGGGCGACAGTTGCCCTTTAAGACCCGGAGGGACCACCCAGGGTCTGAATACTGTGTGGTGGTCTGCCGTTCAAAATGTCCGTTTGGGCTTCAGATTTTGTTCCGGTATTGTTGGTGCTCCTCGATCCATAAAATGTGTGTTTTGGATTGGAACGATTATTTAATCAAATGATCGATTCATCGGTCTATATATATATATTCTTCCTATAGATTGTCAGCAAATTGTGAACAATTTCGGTAGCTTTGGAAAACTACCGACATTTTTCACCATTTTCTATTTTACGATAGTATAGTACTAATAGTAATGCCGTTGAAATTCATACTGCGGGAGTGAATGGGAGCTCTGTCCACAGCCAAAAAGAGATTCAGTTGACTGCCATAGTGGACTAAAGAAACCAGAAAATATTCAGCTGGAATCAGTTTTATAATCAAAGTGATTAATTGACCATCAAAATAGATGAATTTAATAGTTGACAAATAATAAACAAATCAATGACTGCAGCAATGGTTGCAGCTTTAGTGACTACATATGTCAACTATATGACTGTATAATATAAGGTATGTACTGTATGTATTTCAGCTATAGGGGGAACTATGAGACACTACAGTAACAGGTGAGAGGCGTAGGGAGAGAGGGGAGGGAGGGTGGTGGGAGGGTGCTCTCCCTTCTTAGTGATTGGCTCCTTCTGTCAGCCTTGTGTTTGTGCAGGCTTGAATAACTTGTGTTAAAGAGGTTACAAAGTTAAACTACAAGACGTGCGGTGTACACACACACTGACCGTGCTGCCGGTGGTACTGCCCTCCTTATCCACACATGCACGCACACACCTAACCCCATTCACTACCTTGAGACTTTCTATCTCCTCTTAAATCACTCTCTAATCTTCCCTCTCTCTCTGACTACCTCTCTCTCTCTCTCTCTCTCTCTCTCTCTCTCTCTCTCTCTCTCTCTCTCTCTCTCTCTCTCTCTCTCTCTCTCTCTCTCTCTCTCTCTCTCCTCTCTCTCTCTCTCTCTCTCTCTCTCTCTCTCTCTCTCTCTCTCTCTCTCTCTCTCTCTCTCTCTCTCTCTCTCTCTCTCTCTCTCTCTCTCTCTCTCTCTCTCTCTCTCTCTCTCTGACTACCTTTCTGTCGCTCTCCCTCCATCCCTCCCTCCCGCTCTCTCTCTCTCCAGTGGTGGTACTCCTTCCTCCCTGCTGTGACACAGTGGACCACCCCATGCCAGTCGGACCATGCCAAGGGCCCAGCGCGTCCACACAAAGGAAACAGGATACAGGGGCCGGAGGGGCTCAGGGGAAGGAAGGGGTCGAGGAGGGAGGGCAGTGGGGGGGACAAAAGGAGGGAAGGCAATGCAAGGTGGGTGCACACACACACACACACACACACACACACACACACACACACACACACACACACACACACACACACACACACACACACACACACACACACACACACACACACACACACACACACACACACACACACACACACACACACACACACACACACACACACACACACACACACACACACACACACACACACACACTTCACTGGGGTTTCCAAGAGCCCGGGATGGGCTATAATAAGCTGTTTAAACCCCCCACCCTACACACTTTCCACCCCCCCCCCTTCTTCTCCTTTGGCCATCCATCCACGGTGAACCCAAAATACTCCCATTGCTGAGCCGGCCAGCACCCTGGCAGTGACCAGGGTGCTGGTGGCATTACTCACCCAGTTTGGCCGGGCAACATGCAGACAGTGTGTGTGTGTGTGTGGTGTGTGTGTGTGTGTGTGTGTGTGTGTGTGTGTGTGTGTGTGTGTGGTGTGTGTGTGTGTGTGTGTGGTGTGTGTGTGTGGTGTGTGTGTGTGTGTGTGTGTGTGTGTGTGTGCCACTCCAGCATATCAGTGCTTCTGTAGCAGTCTATATAGTTGCAGTCAGTGTGGGCAGAACTGCGTCTATATTTGACCGCGTGGACCTTAGACCGGTTTGTCAGCGAGTTGAATGACATGCCACAGCCCTGCCGTCGCCACGGAAACGTCTCCCCATGGACCCAGACGGATGTGTTGGGAGGGGGAGGGGGGGGGGAGCACTTTTGCCAGGCGTTGACACGTGTGCATAACACTGTACCCATGTGGCACGCATGTGGACCGTGTGTCAGTTTAAGCTCTGTGGCCGGGTGAGGCTGCACACCTGTGGTGCTTCGGCCAATCGGGGCCCACGGGTTACACAGGCCACCACTCACTCACTCACTCAGAGAGGAGAGGAGCGCAGACATGTCAGCACGTACCACGCGCTTGGCCCACAAAACTATTCCACCTTCATGATGAACCGGTTCACTCGTCAGCTGCCCGTGTCCGGGTGGTCCTCAAAAGCCCCTCAGGAGGCGGTCTACAGCCACCAGGGCACAAACAGCACTGTACTGTAGACACACATGCATGCACGTACGCATCCCTTCAAAAGGGATCAACAACTCAACAACAAGATTCAATGACATTGCAAACCCAATAACGCATTAGAACACTAACGATGACCCATCTCATAATACTCGTTCCTGCAAGGTCTAAAAAAGCACATGCACCACCAGAGAGGCGCAACAAGCTAGCAACGGCAGGCACCCACAGCCACAATATGGACCACATCCGCTATTGGTGTGTGCAGCCCACGGAGACCGCGCGCGCGCGCACGCGCACACACACACACACACACACACACACACACACACACACACACACACACACACACACACACACACACACACACACACACACACACACACACACACACACACACACACACACACACACACACACACACACACACACACACACACACACACACACACACACACACACACACACACACACCAGAGCAGCCGAGGAGCCCTGCGGTCCAGTCAGTAATACCGGTGGCCGTCACCATGGGGACAGGTAAATAGAGCTTCGGGGTTAGCAGGTGTGTCTCCCGCCGGCGATCCTGACAGGCAAATAAGGGTCAAGTTCTGCTTGACGTAGCCGTCCGGGAATGTTGGCAGAGCTGGCCGTACAGGACGTCACGTCACGGGGGCGTTATATATGGACAATGGTACATACTGTACATCCCCGAATTCACCAACACATATTTTAAGGATTTTAAGACTTGTGTGTGTTTGCTGAAATATCGTGAGGGTTAATGTCTCTAATGGTAACATGGAGCACACACACACATAAACTAAAACTACAACCAAACCAAGAACATTCAAGCTCTGAGAGAATACAGACACCCCTGAATTACCCAAGATGCTTCAAAATACTTAAAATTATTGTTTTATGTCTGTTATTGTTGCCATGACTACTTGTGTGCCATGTGTTTGTGTGGTTGTGTGTGTGCGTGCTGCAATAAGAAGAAAGAATCTAAAGATCCGTGTGAATGGGATCAACTCTCTGGTGTTAACTGAAATGCTGTAAGCGGAGAGGCCATTAGCAGTTACGTTTGTCACGGTTACGTTCGAATGAATAAACATGCTGGATGTGGACAGGGATACGATCGTTACAACACCATTACGTGAAAAACTACTACTGAACCTTTGACCAGCAAGTGGGCAGACAGCATGGGACAAATGGGAGAGACGGGCAGAGTGACGTGTAAACCAATGAGAACAGGTACAGAAAACAGAGGAACAAGAAAGCATCTAGAACAGTGGTAACCAACCTTTTCAAGCCCAAGATCACTTTTTATTCCAAAATGTAAGCCAAGATCTACCAATCCGATATCTTCCAAAAAAACCCACTTAGGAGTAAGACTGTTCATCGTCCTATTTATTTTTGTTACAACAGGCTCAATGTGCATGCATACCAGGGTTTCCGTTAGCCGGTAATTACCGTTTTTTAGCTGCTCAAATTTATAAAAAAAAACGTAAATTCAAAACCTGCCGGTCCAAATGTCCGGTAATAATGCTCATACAAAACTTAGATAACGATAGATAGATAACGATAGATAGATAACGATAGATAGATAACGATAGATAGATAGATAACGATAGATAGATAACGATAGATAGATAGATAACGATAGATAGATAGCGATAGGCTATCCCCCATGAAGTGAGTGAATCAGCTGCTGCACCACTTATTGATGTCAAGCGGGCCGACGAGACGCAGCGGCAGTGATGACAGCGCTCCACGGCTATGGGGGTTTAACTTTTGCGACAGCTTGCAAAGTGCTCATTTATGAGTTCAGCGAGATATACCCTGACTGGGCTCCACTGGCTAAAGTGCCTGTTCTGCCCGTGTCAAGCAATCATACAGAGACTGCTTCTCCCTGTTTTGGCATAGATTTTTTTTAACCCCACCCACAATTGCATGCAGCCATTCATAGACCTCAGCATATCAAATAACCAATTGGAGTTTGTAAAATGACCTATGCGTGATTCAAATCAACAAGCAGGAGCTAGGTCTAATTGAAAAATATATATATATTTTTTTTTTATTCAATTTAATTTTTGGAAAATTAAACAATGCTAGGGATCAACAGTGAAGGCTTTGAAGATCGACCAGTTGATCGCGATCGACCTGTAGGTTACCCCTGATCTAGAATATGGAATTGTCAACAACCATAACAATATATCTTTTTAATTAAATACTAAATTTCAACCGTGATTTGTGGTTACCGGAAGCAAAACATGCGGAAAAACGTAAAACATAAAAACCCGTTAGAAAAAGTACAAACTTTCTAAATAGTTGAAAAAATACGTTTAATACACTAACAGGACAGCGGGTTACCGGGAAACACACACAGAGACACGCAGGATAACTGACCTTGTCTCCGCTGGAGTAGAAGAAGTAGCGCAGGCGGACAATGTTGCAGTGGTCCAGCTTCTTCATGATCTGCAGCTCGCGGTTCTACACCCGGACCAGAGAGGGGGGGAGATAAGGAAGCCATGTTAATTCACGTCACGGTTTTATGAATTGGGAAGAAGGGGCAGTGCAATCTGGGGAACCTCGTCGCACCATCTGCTCCGCCTCCCGCCTCTGTGTGTGTGTATGTGTGTGTGTGTGTGTGTGTGTGTGTGTGTTCTGCT
>CM051015.1:3108326-3120826 GCA_027704905.1 Muraenolepis orangiensis | reverse complement strand
CCAGCGCGGGGCAGAGAGCCTTTACGTCAGCCCATGGGGCTACGAGTTCCCCCCCGACAGAGAGTTGTGCCTCGATGACATCATCATACAAGTGTGCAGCTGGCAGAGTCGCTTTGACTGAATAACGCTGGCTGTGTTGCTCTCTCTCTGTCTGTCTCTCTCTATCCATCTCTCGTCCCAGAGTCTGATCTCTGATCTCTCTCTTCCTGCGAAGGGGACCTTGCAGTCGGCGTCCCGTCATTCAGTTCTCCTACAGAGGAGGTCTTTCATCTGGAGCACCACTTCTGGGAGAGGGACGTTTGTACAACAAAGAGCGGAGGTGGGGCATCCGTCCCTTAGCTCCACGGCGGCGTCTGAATTTGTATGATTTTTATGAATGGATGAAGAAAGTAGGGCAACTAGTGTGAATAAACAGCGCGCGTGTGTACGTGTTCCACACATAAGTGAGTGTGTATATGCGTGTGTGTGTGCGTGCGTGCGTACATGCATATGACTTCTAGCTGGCTCACCTTGAACCTCTTGTCCTGCAGGACCTTCTTGATGGCCACCATCTCTCCGGAGTCGCAGAGCTTGGCCTGGTATACGACGCCGAAGGAGCCGTTGCCGATCACCTTGGTGTCCGTGTAGCTCACTTCCTGGGACCGGTCTGGCCCCTGGCCCGGCGTGGCGACCACCGTGGTTACCTTGCCCCCGTCCTTATCTCCTAGAGGGAAAGGGAGAGCGAGATACAGAGACAGACCGAGAGAGAGAGAGAGATGTTGCGAGAGACGGATGGAGAGGGAGGAGGAGGACAGACGGGGAAAGAACGAGAGAGGAGTGATAAAAAAAAAAAAGAAATGGAGAAAGAGAGAAAAAACAGCAAATCTTTAACACAGTTGGGATTAGGGCACCAAGTACTTCTGATTCGGGGTAAGAAGGGCTATGCATCGTATCAATATTTCATCTGCGGAGTGTGTGTGGTTGGTGGCTGGTTTAAGCAGCCTCACCTGGCCCAGAATGATTAGACTCACAGGGTAAACCAGCCATCACCCCCCCCCCCCCACACACACACACACACACACACACACACACACACACACACACACACACACACACACACACACACACACACACACACACACACACACACACACACACACACACACACACACACACACACACACACACACACACACACACACACACACACACACACACACACACACACACACACACACACACACACACACACACACAAAGGAGGAGAGCTAGCATTTACTATCTGCTCTGCTTGGAGACAGTACAAACTTTACAATAAACCAGTTTACTCATCACCCTGTACCAGTCCTCTGGTGAGACCAGACAACCAGTCCTCTGGTGAGACCAGACAACCAGTCCTCTGGTGAGACCAGACAACCAGTCCTCTGGTGGACTCAACAGGCCAACAACAACAGATGATGGTAGAGCAGACAGCCCCTCTGCGAGGCGTTTCCCTGCATCATGATTAGAGTACACAAACTGCATCAGCTCACTGACTGCTGGATAAACTCCCAGGATGCACTGGGACCACTGGGATTGGGGGGGGGGCTTGATTTATGTTTTAATTAGGCTTGGCACCGACGGTAGTGGCTTCTCATTATAGAACCTAGGCAGAGATCAAAGGCTCCAACCGTGACACTGCAGAACCATCAGAGACCAAAGGGGGTTGCTGAGTCATGATCCGAAAGTTATGGATGCAAGAAATACTAATTATAATGAAATACCCCAGGCTGAACAATTCATCAAAAAATATTATAAAAAAAAAGTGTAATAACCAAAGCTAATTTATGATACTTTAAACAATATTGTTGAGCCCTAGCTTAGAATATATGGACCAAATCCCACTGAGTATTCGTTTTTTCCCGCGGTACATTTACACACGTCCAAGGTCAGTTTTAATCTGCATTTTAGACCCGTGTGCGTTATCGACACACCGGAGCTCGGTCACATTCGACCAGCTTTTTACTGTTGTACAGCTAGCGGGATACACTACTAAACTGCAATTTTAACGTTATATCCATTGGGGAAATGTAGAAACGTGAGACGTTGTCCAGTTAAATTGCGTTTCAGTTTGGCTGCTGTTCAGGTAATGGTCATTCATAATTTGCCTGTTGTGTAGAAATATTGACCAAACTTTAGCACAATAGAGTAGTGCTGCTGCCCCTCGACAACAACGCATGACTGCCATCCATCCGCCGACTAGCCATACTCTCTCCAGGACACTTTTAACCTGATCCCCATCTGTTGCCACAGAGCTGACCGGCTGAGGACTGAGCATGAGACAGGTGTGAAACTGAGACTGAAAAACATACGCCTGCTGGAGAAAGCCTGCACGGCTGTTATTGTTGTGGTGTGTTATTATTTGGTGTCAAAAGGCTTGCAAAATATGTCTACCGTATGCAGACAGACATTTCCTTTACGTCAGAACCATATATACAAAAGTGGGCCAGAATTTTCCAATTGAGGTTGGTTATAACAAAACAACACATCCCAATTGAGGTTGGTTATAACAAAACATCCCAGCTGGAAGCCAACGCAGTTCCTCAGACCAAGCGAGTCACAAACCGTGAGCAACACCCACCTCTGAAAAGTAACCTAGTGGTGTGCACCACCCACCCCACAGAGACCTAGTGGTGTGCACCACCCACCCCACAGAGACCTAGTGGTGTGCACCACCCACCCCATAGAGACCTAGTGGTCTGCACCACCCACCCCACAGAGACCTAGCGGTGTGCTCCACCCCACAGAGACCTAGTGGTGTGCTCCACCACACAGAGACCTAGTGGTGTGCAACACCCACCCCACAGAGACCTAGTGGTGTGCACCACCCACCCCACAGAGACCTAGTGGTGTGCTCCACCCCACAGAGACCTAGTGGTGTGCACCACCCACCCCACAGAGACCTAGTGGTACACACCACCCCACAGAGACCTAGTGGTGTGCTCCACGCCACAGAGACCTAGTGGTGTGCACCACCCACCCCACAGAGACCTAGTGGTGTGCACCACCCACCCCACAGAGACCTAGTGCTGTGCACCACCCCACAGAGACCTAGTGTTGTGCTCCACCCCACAGAGACATAGTGGTGGGCACCACCCACTCACCCACAGAGACCTAGTGGTGGGCACCACCCACCCACCCCACAGAGACCTAGTAGTGTGCACCACCCACCCCACAGAGGCCTAGTGGTGTGCACCACCCACCCCACAGAGACCTAGTGGTGTGCACCACCCACCCCACAGAGGCCTAGTGGTGTGCACCACCCACCCCACAGAGACCTAGTAGTGTGCACCACCCACCCCACAGAGACCTAGTGGTGTGCACCACCCACCCCAGAGACCTAGTGCTGTGCACCACCCCACAGAGACCTAGTGCTGTGCACCACCCCACAGAGACCTAGTGCTGTGCTCCACCCACTCACCCACAGAGACCTAGTGGTGGGCACCACCCACCCACCCCACAGAGACCTAGTAGTGTGCACCACCCACCCCACAGAGCCCTAGTGGTGTGCACCACCCACTCACCCACAGAGACCTAGTGGTGGGCACCACCCACCCACCCCACAGAGACCTAGTAGTGTGTACCACCCACCCCACAGAGGCCTAGTGGTGTGCACCACCCACCCCACAGAGACCTAGTGGTGTGCACCACCCACCCCACAGAGACCTAGTTCCGCCCATGTGTCCTGTCCGTGCGGTACAGTCTGTCTCTCCCGGGGAGGGGGCCTCAAGAGCACACCGCCCCGCAATCTGGCCCAGTCTCCCGGGAGAACACAGTGTGCAGCCGCTACTGATAACGACTACTGTAAACTACCGTAGACCTTACACATGCCTCAAGTCGATTAACTAGTCTTTACTAGTACCTCAAACCAAATGTATATTTATACTATTCTAGGTGTTATGTAGTAACATGTAGGACCATGACGTACACTAGAAAACATAATACTACGTGATTACTGCATTAAAATAAGAGTTGGGGGCGGTAGTAGCTCAGTCAGGGGGGGGGGGGGGGGGGGGGCGGGGGGGGGTGGTTGTTAACTGATAAACGATCAACCGGCGACGCAGCGTGCCTCAAGAGCACGCTGCCCCGCAATCTGGCCCAGTCTCCCGGGAGAACACAGTGTGCAGCAGCTACTGATAACGACTACTGTAAACTACCGTAGACCTTGCACATGCCTCAAGTCGATTAACTAGTCTTTACTAGTACCTCAAACCTAGGCAAAGGCTAGGTTACGTGAGACATATATTTATTTAGTGGGTGGGCAATTTGTTGATATACAAAGCGGCTTTCAGTGAGATAGACACGTCTTTAAAGAGCAGATGTGAGTTTTTATGTGGGCTACAAAGATTGGAGGAGATGAAACTTGTTTCGTCTCACGCAATCGCCTTTAATCACAGTTTAACGTGTGTGTGCGTGTGTGTGTGTCACACACACACACACACACACACACACACACACACACACACACACACACACACACACACACACACACACACACACACACACACACACACACACACACACACACACCACACACACACACACACACACACACACACACACACACACACACACACACACACACACACACAGCAGGTCGTAAAAAAAAATAGTAATAATAAAATCATGTCAACAGAGTAGAATCCCTAATGGAGTCGATCCACAGCGTGAGGCCACAGAGAGGGTCCAGGTCACCTATAATAGAGTCGATCCACAGCGTGAGGCCACACAGAGGGTCCAGGTCACAGTGCCCCGCAGCATGGATAAAACACATGACCTGAGACTACTTCAGAATATATCCGAGACAGGCTATTATAAGTTCTGTCTGTCTGTCTATCTGTCTGTGTGTGTACGTGTGTGTTTTCCAATTGAAACCCAGCAATGTGACGACCGCGCACGCCACTCACAGTAGATGTGCTTGTGAGCCAAACTGTAAGGGGTGAGGGAGCGGAAACAAGGAACCAAGAGTTCCTATGGACCTAGTGAGCAGACGGAAGCTGATCGGTGACCGACCCAAATAGACTTTCCAAGACAAAAAGAGTGGGGGGGGGGGGGGTATAGGAGGGAGGAATGGCAGAGGGAGGGGGGGAGGGAGGAGAGAGAGAGAGAGAGAGAGAGAGAGAGAGAGAGAGAGAGAGAGAGAGAGAGAGAGAGAGAGAGAGAGAGAGAGAGAGAGAGAGAGAGAGAGAGAGAGAGAGAGAGAGAGAGAGAGAGAGAGAGAGAGAGATAAAGGAGTCCTTCAAGATTGCCTGGATGACGTCTCGGCGCTTCCTGGATCCGTGGGAAAGGCTCATACGTGCTCCACAGCACAGGAGGATCAGATGATGTGTCTGAAGAGGTCGGGTGGCCTTCAGTCAGCTGCTGACTGAGTCCGTGGCCAACGGTACAGTGCTAGCTCACGTGGGCCACTGCTGGGCTAGCTCAGACTAGCCAACTTGGCCACTGACCCTACATAATGCAGACCAAATTCCTCCGAGTCTTAACAGCGGCATTAGAGAAAGTTATGCACTTTTTTAAACACCATAAGTTATATAACACTGTATATAGTATGTGTCAAATGTGAGCGTGGTCAGTTTTTGCACAATACAGAAAAATTAACTGGTCTCTTTAATGCAAATGTTAGGCATCTGTGTTGTATTCATCCGGGTCAACATTACCTATACAACCATTAGCTAATCTTCAACACAGTTTCTGCCGTTAACAGCATTATAACTGAGAGGGGGGTGGGCGTCGATTGATCAATACTTCAGAACGTCGATAGGACGCCTTTAATGTTATGTGGTGGGACTGGGGTGCAGGTGAAGCAGCATGGGCTGACACAGGCTAACAGCTTCTAGCTCTATGTGCACAGTCCCAGCTACTAGTATTAGTAGTATGTTACTGTACTGGAACATCCAGTTCCAGGACTGACACCATGGACAGACTAGAGGGATGGGAACTCTAGTTGTGCTGGATATGACATTGACGTGCTGCTGCGTTGACTACACAGAAACATGGGAGTCTCTCAAGAAGAAGAAGAAGAAGCAAAGAAGAAGAGATTCATCATTCTCTGATCTTATGGTCAACTGCTTTCATTTGGAGTCGAAGTGCAAGTTGTTTTTCATCATTATTGGCAACATTTAAGAGAGAAAGGAGAGAATGAGAGAGGGGGAGGCGAGGGAGAGAGAAAGGGGGGAGAGGGGGATCACTATCTTTGAAATGCAAAACAAGCCGCTCATTGTTCTTGGCCAGCTGCCTCGTCGAAAAGACACAAATACAAGTGTCCATGGGCCTGTGTGTGTGTGTGTGTGTGCATATGAGTGCGTCTCAGCGACTGGAAAAAAACAAGGGATTGCATTAAAGGAAGTAAAAGGAGGTACAAAAACCAAATGTGTATTTATACTATTCTAGGTTTTATGTACTAATGAAGTACACTAGAAAACATAATACTACGTGATTACTGCATTATAATAAGAGTTTGGGGCGGCAGTAGCTGAGTCTGTTGGGACTTGGCTTGGGAACCCGGAAGGTAGCCTGTTCAAGTCCCCAAAACACCTGGGCACTGCCGAGGTGCCCTTGAGCAAGGCACCAGACCCCTACACTGCTCCCAGGGCGCTGTATATACACAATAGCTGCCCACTGCTCCTAACACTAGGATGGGTTAAATGCAGAAAAACTAATTTGACTGTTTGTGTACATGTATGTGACGAATAAAGTCATTCAATTTAGATTTAGCCAACCGTTAACAAGCACAACAATTCTGGTTTTATGTCAGAATTTTTACCCATAAACGTATATTGCCTCCAATAGTAATAACCCATCCCACGACGAGCATCATGAGCCGAGGGCCTTCTCTTCCGTGGTCATCGTCTTGGTTTGCAGTAGCCGGCGACTAGTTGCCTCCTTAAAGAGAAATGCTTAACAATATGCGCCATTGAACATACTCTCTCGCACACAGTTTTGCACCGGCACACGGTGCAGGGTCCCCGGGGCGTCGAAGCACTGTATTATATTACAGACATAGAGTCTGACTCAAAGCCAACATTATATATCCCCAAATGAAGTCCCCAAAAAAAGTGGGAGGTTGCAAATATTTGAGTTGGCTGGAAAAAAAATGTAGTACATTACAACTGTATTACATCATTTCCTTTAATGTTATACTGCCAAACCAGATGCATACAGGACGCATGTGGTGTATAGGAAGTCCAAAAGGTGAACAGCCGGTTTGTTACTATCTATAAAGTATCTAGTTCCTGCGTGTGTGTATGTATGTATGTATGTATGTATGTGTATGTGTATGTGTGTGGCCAAAAGCATCAGGCCTCACCAATCAGAATTTACAACCACGACATGCAGCAATTAGACTCTCCTGGCATCACTTTCACTATTCATCAATGAGGAGGTGCCTCAGTCACCCAGATGTCACCAAATCACAGCAATCAATTATACACGCAAATACCAAGCTGCACATTTTAAACCGGTTCGCGTAAAACCGAGCGAGCAGTAGCAGGCAATGCGCTCGCATAGCTTAGCAGAGGACATGTAAAGTGGTAGGCCTACAGAGCATTACGAAATGTGTAGCCTATGGTCAAACGATCTCCACACGCCCTGTACCACATGCACGTAGAATTCCGTCGTAAATCCTAACCGCTTGTCGTGAGACGGGCCTAATTGTACAGTAGTGCGCGTCTTGTCAGTGAAACGCATGGCCCGTCTCTTTGCTGCAGCCCACCTATCCTTCAGGAACATGACACCCTGTGTGTGACACACACACACACACACACCCCACACACACACACCCACACACACACACACCAGCAGTCGCGAGGTCCGACGTGAGACCACTGATTTTGAGACAGACCCGAGAAGAAACGCTTAATTGTCTTTCTAACGACACCGAGCATGAACTCTCCATGACCATGTCCGTTTCGACCGAGTCACGGTCCAGAGAAGGGGCGCACCTTGCGCCTGACGGTTGCGTAATAGCGCGATTATGTTGCTTCAATACTCATGTGCTCCCCGAGTCCCACTGGAGAGGCCCCACTGGCGAACCAGAAACTGCTCTCCAACAGCCAATGATCTGACCAGACCTCGGATAGAGAGAGACACAGTCTTGACTCGGTGCCAGCCCTAGCCCTGTAGCCTCGGCGCGGCCTGCTCACCCTGGCGGCTGACCAGAGGGAGGGAGAGGGGGGAGATAGAGAGGGAGACACGGTCCCATCTCGTCGAAAGCAGGGTGGTGGTGGTGGTACTACACTGGCGAAATCTCGGGCCACTAGTGACTGAGCCACATATGACAGACCTTAGCCCAGGTTCGGGCCTTCAGCGTGGTTCCCTACAAAGACACGTTTACTCGGTGCAGATGTTTAGCCTCAAGTGAAGGCGGCTACGCGGAGCTACTGGATCTGGATGGTGATGGTGGTGGTGGTGGTGGTGGTGGAAAATGCGGAGCGATACTTACTGCTGACTTTCATGCTTCCGAAAGCCGAAGGCTGCGGCACCGGCTTGCAGCTCTCCGCGAAGGAGGTGGTTCTGGGCCGACCCGACATGATCCAATCCCTCGGATTCTCTCGCCTTGAGACCGTGACTGTCTAAACGGCAGGGTGGGTGGATGTGCAAATCCTTCTCATCCAAAGGGGGATGACAGTTCTTGAATTAAATACAATTCAACAAGGGTGTCGGGGATGGGGGAAGAGAACAGGAACGAGTCTCCCTTTATCCACAGTCCGTCGGTGGGCTTTAGTAGTTCGTTGAACCTATCAACTAAGCGTTCTCTTCCGCTGACAATCACAGCATCTTCTCGCCGTTGTGCTCCTCGGTGTCTTTCCACGGGCCGTTACACGTCTTCGACTGAAATGGTCATGTATCTCTGGCCTCTCCCTGCCGTGCCCCCCCACCCCGAATAAAACCGCTCTGGATGCGGGTACGGCGTCGCAAATAGGTGAGCTCGGCGGCGATGTAGTCGATCGGCTGCGGATCAATGTTTAATGCGGGTATTTCTGCTTATTCGGAGTCATACAAGGCCCTAGGCTCCGCTTCATATCCCGATGTGGAGGCTCAGCGATCCGACTGCCATGGCGGCTCTCTCTCAGCTATACCACTTCAGCCTGCTGACGATTCAACGGAAAATCGACCAATTGCCCAATCCTCTCCGCGAGCAGGCTCTCCGCGCGGAGCACAAATGTTCCGTAGCGGTGGGATTCGACGTGTCGCCTCGGACACACAGCCAGCGCCGCGGGAACTCCCGATATTCAATTGCGGCAGCAGAGGTTCTGATATTCTTTTTTAAATATCTCCCCATATGTTTTTTTTTCAGCCTGCCTGTCTTTTGTCGCTACGGGGGTTCGGTACGCTATCTACGTAAGAGGGTCGGTGAGCCGTTGTATGGTGCGTCGCAGCGAGGCAGAGTTACGCAAAGCAACTACCCGCCGTTGGAGAATAGGACCGTTGTGCACGCGCAGAGGGAGAATCTGGGGTGGTCGGCTGAGCCAATCGGAACGCTTTCCTTTGCAGATGGGCGTGGAGCGTGACGTTATGAACCAATGGGCACGCGACTTTTAAAGAACACATGGCATTATTTTATTAGCCCCGCCCCCTCTCCCTGTGCTTCAAAGGGTCTGACGCGTTGCAAGCGACATATGCAATGTGGGCGCGGCGGTGGTAGGACGGACGTCTCTGTCAGCCAATGGCGTCGCACGTTAGCGACATTGAGGTGGCTGTCACGTAGACCTGTGGTCATCAGAGGCTGTTGCTATGTTAGTTCTCGGGTGCAGGCGCGCCGCTGTCTTGTCTTGCAGGACAGGCATACGTTTCTAATTCGGGGACCTACTAGGACAACCCTTCAATCTGTGCCATGTTTAGTGACCGTACACGTGTGAGCGTGTGATCAGCACACAGGGGTTGCCCCACTGCCTGCCTTTTCATTTGTATTTATAGAGCTGAAAATATGTCTGAAAAGGCCCATTTCCACCTGAGTCATCTTAAAACAGAAGGCGGATGGCTCTACATTTCAGTAAAAATAAACATGAAAGATAAGAGGATGGGTGTGGGAAGTTTTAGTCTGTGTTTTAGATTGAATTGTGATCTTTTGAGTTGATCACACAGATGCTCTTGGATTGTAAGTGATGCTGGGGGGGGGGGAGCTGACAGGCAACATAACCAGTTTTTATTTTATTTTTCATATCTGAAACTCCCTGGCAGCAGACACCACACACTACAGCCTTGGACATGAGGGAGGCATATCGTGTCCATGTCCACTACTTTTATATGCCAGCTTAGTTATTTGTAGATGGCCTTTGTATACCATATTGGGTTGATGATGTAACACCACACTGTTCCATTCCCTCTCTCTCTCTCTCTCTCTCTCTCTCTCTCTCTCTCTCTCTCTCTCTCTCTCTCTCTCTCTCTCTCTCTCTCTCTCTCTCTCTCTCTCTCTCTCTCTCTCTCTCTCTCTCTCTGTCCCCTTCTGTCCCTTCTCTCGCTCTCTCTCTCTCTCTCTCTCTCTCTCGCTTGCTCTCGTTCTCCAAAAAAATCGAATGAAATAAAAACATATTCCATATTTTTTTATTGTAACCAAGTCGTTTGAAAATCTATATAAAATAAAATAAAAAGACACTTAAAAACATCTATAAATAAATAAATAAATATGTCTGCAGCAACCCTTTTGTGCTGTGGTCGTGTGAACACCATGTCATGGTTTTTGTTATGTATTCCAACCTTATCGACACACTGTGGTCTTGGAGCGTGAGATTGAGGCCAGGAGACAACATTCACGCTAAACAAAAACCGACAGGAATGATAAACCCAAGAGGTCCACTCAAATGTTATCTTAATGTCTATTCTCAATACAGGTTTATACAAAGACTATTACTATAAAAAAAAAAAAAACACTTCACTGACTACCGAATGCCATTATAATAGTTCAATATGCACATGCATGTGTGTGTTATTCTCTCAAATGTTGAGCGGAAACTCATATTCCTCTGAGCATAAACTTTGAATGAATTGACCCTATATGTGTGCTATATGTGTGCTATATCAACTAGCACCCTCATCACAGGACATGCACTTCTGGTCAGAAAGTACAATCCACATTCAACAGAAACAGAAACGCTTCTGGTTCACATTGTGCTTGGCCCAACATGTCATTTGAGTGCCTCAGGTCAAATCTGAGGTGATGTCTTGAACCAAAGGGAAGCTGTGGAGACAGACAGGCCTGGTGAGAACCTGTGGGGGATGAAGTAACTGTTATTTGCAGTCTAGTTCCCAGGTTACAGTTGGGATTGGTGGGATTGGTCGTGGGATTGGTGGTAGTCGTGGGATTGGTGGTAGACATGTGAGATAAGCGTGGGGCTTTGCATATTTGTGTGTTTATATGTGTGTGTGTGTGTGTATGTGTGTGTATATATATATGTGTGTGTGTGTGTGTGTGTGTGTGTGAGTGTGTGTTATGGATTCAGAAAGATCACCAACACGAGAGCTGTAAACATCTTTGTGCCTTGAGAGGTACGGCTTGTCTGGCACATCATGAAGCGTTGTGGAAATCACTTAAAGAAACCAAATCAATCGTAACAAGAATCCAGTGAATCAGTCAGCGTTGAGTGGCGCTAAAATGGATATTCTAAATGCTTAGACCAAAACAAACTCATATAGAAAAAAGATCTCCCTTTAGCCCGACCTGCGTAGGAGACGCACCCCTGGTGTTCACACCAAGGTGGGCTCCAGGTCCTCTTTGAAGACCACGGGGTGTGGGGAGCGGTAGACCCCGGCGTAGCCCCCGTACTCGTCGTCCGAGCAGGAGGAGGAGGAGGAGGAGGTGTCCGACGACAGCAGGGAGCCCCGCTGCAGGCAGGAGTCACAGTACGGCCGGTGGTAGTAGCAGTAGTCCGCCGAGCTGCTGGAGTCCGAGTCCCAGGAGCCGTACGAGTCTCTGGAGGCTCTTTTGGACCGCCGGCATGCCTCGCCGCTGGCCGGTCCCGCGTCCGTAGGAGCCACGGCACCCTGGGCGGCCGGGGGCCTGCGGGCCCGAGGACACGCCGGCACCCTCCTCTTCACCCGATGTCTCTCTCCCGCTCTCCTCTGCTTTGCCTCCTCTTCTCCTTCCTCCTCCTCCTCCTCTGCCTCCTCGATGTCACTGGTGCCCAGGTGGGAGGAAGGGCCGCGCACAGCCGAGTCACAGGTGGTTTGGGAGGGCGACGTGAGGCTGAGCGGTTTCTCCCGGCCTCGTGGTCTGGTGGGGGGGCCCCGTCTCCTCCCCGACCCGGGGCCAGGGCTCGGTTCAGGGCCTGGGAAGAAGTAGGGAGGCCGGCCGCCCCGTGGGGAGCTGAAGGGGGGCCGGCGTTTCCTCATGGCGTAGGGAGAGATGCTGGGGAAGCTGAAGTGCACCGGGGGGTGAGGGGACCAGGGCGTGGGAAGGGAGAGAGGCAAGAGGTGGGAGGCGTCGGCGTAGCCAGGCTGCGGGGGTCTCCCGGAGGTCCGCTGCTGACCCGAGAGAGCCGTCTCCA
>CM051015.1:3038326-3103326 GCA_027704905.1 Muraenolepis orangiensis | reverse complement strand
GTGCTGGACCCGCTTCCCGTTCCCGGACAGCAGGAGCTTGGGGTGTGCCGTGTCCGGGTCCAGGGTCACGTCCACGGCACACCGCTGCACCCTCTGGAACTCGGCCTCGCAGAGCCTCCCGACCTCGGCCTTCAGCACCTCCTCCATCCGGTAACCGGCTCTCCCGGCCGCTCTTCTCAGCGTTCCCACGTACACCACGGCGGCCTCTAGTCCATTGGCGTCGCACCGTGAGTCCTCGGAGTGGACCGGTGGCGGGGAGAACCTAGGCCGTACGTTTTGGAGGAAGTAGAGGTGGTCCTCGCTTTGCTCCAGCTGCTCCAACTCCCAGCTCCTCTTCCTCAGAGCCACGATTTCCTGCTCCAGTTCCTCGACGAGGGTCTCTGCCCTGCGCTCCACCTCCCGCCGCCTCGCCTCGATGACCCCCAGCGCCTCCGCCTGGCCGTCCTCGACGCAGCGCCGCAGGGCGGCGAAGACCCGCTCGCTGTCCTCCGCCTCCCTGGCGGCGTTCCCTCTGCTCAGGCTCACCGCGTCTCGGATCTTGCCGACTTTTTCCAGATGCGCGTCGATCATCTGCTGTACCCGGGCCTCCGCCTTCCCCGACTCGGATCGCCTCTCCCGGGACTCTGCCTCTAAAGACACAGTGGCGCGGCGGCCGCTGAGGTCGGTCCTGACGCACTCCGGGCTGACGTACGCCTTGTCCGTGCTACAGAACGACTCCAGGAGTCTCTGGTGCATCTCAGACAGTCGGCCCTGGATGCTCATGGGCGGCCCGGTCAGACGGTCGGTCTCACAGTTTCTCAGGACGTAGTGGGGCTCCAGGTGGGTCTCGCAGTCATACGGCAGGCATTCCGGCACGGGAGCTCGGCAGGACTCCAGAGCTTTGATCCGCTTACCGCGGCACACGTCGGACGTCACTTCCCCGTGGACCGCGGTGGGGCCCCGGGCCTCGTCGGCGTCCTCTGCGTTGACCGCGCCCCTGAACTGAGACGCCACCTCGGCTATGAAGGTGTTAACGTTGAGCTCGGGTCTCCTGGGGAACCGCCGCTTGCACACGGGACACTGGGACAGGTTGGCACACTGCCAGTACTCCAGGATGCAGTCTTTGCAAAAGTTGTGGCCACAGGGCAGGGACACAGGCTGGCCAAACACATCCAGACAGATGGGGCAGCGGCACTGCTCCTCAGACATCAGACTGACCGCCGACGCCATATCTGGTGACGCCGCGCAGGGAGGGGAAAAGGAGACGGGATTAAAAGGTATCGTCTGTCACATGACCCTGAGCTTTCTGTTTTGTTACTAGTGGTAATAATCGTAATAATAGCAGTGAAATTACGGTGTTATATTTCACAAAATGTGAAACAATGATCTGCAAACATAATCAGCTGTCATAGTTAAGCGCTTCTCCGGGAATGACTTTGCCATGGATTGCCTCAGGGTAACACATCAATACATTTACAACGTAATTGACCTTGTTTTACTCCCTCGTGACTCTTACACATACCTCTAATAATAAAATGATTGGAAAGAAAAACAGCAATAAAAGGGCAAAATATATAGATATGAATGTTTGACTCACCTCGGTGCTGATCAACGTATAGCGTGGTGTAGATTTGTAAACAAGAGAGTGGTGTAGCGATCTGAACACACAGAAAGGCCTGCCAGAGACAGTGCTCGCTTGCTTGTGCTTCCTCGCTGGGTGCGCTCTCTCTCTCTCTCTCTCTCTCTCTCTCTCTCTCTCTCTCTCTCTCTCTCTCTCTCTCTCTCTCTCTCTCTCTCTCTCTCTCTCTCTCTCTCTCTCTCTCTCTCTCTCTCTCTCTCTCTCTCTCTCTCTCTCTCTCTCTCGACTGTTTAGAAGTTTCTATTTTGAAAGTGACATTTGACAACTCGCTCTCTGACATTAGAAAACTCGGCCCTCTTAAAGGGGACGCGCGTTGATGAACTATAGATAGCTTTGCCATCGACCTAAGGATCCAGCAGTAGACACAAAATGAGACAATAATAAGTATATATATATATAAATATAATATATAAATATAATATATATATTTATTATTATAAGTATAGGAAACAATATTATAATTACTATGCATGCCGATAATATCCGATAATAACTTCAACCAAGTTCAACCAATACAGAGATACAGTGAATGGACACATAAGGAACCGTCACTGTCAATCAGTGTCTCAGACCTGTAGCCTGCAGGTCAGACGTGAGGGATAGGGAAGAGTGGCTTTCTGAATGTACATTTGGTCATGAGCTATGGCCGGTGGGTTTACATTAACCTGCATCCATGCATGTGTTTGTGTGTGTGTGTGTGTGTGTGTGTGTGTGTGTGTGTGTGTGTGTGTGTGTGTGTGTGTGTGTGTGTGTGTGTGTGTGTGTGTGTGTGTGTGTGTGTGTGTGTGTGTGTGCGTGCGTGCGTGCGTGCGTGCGTGTGTATGTGCATGTACATGTGTGTGTGTGTGTGTCTTGTTTACCGTGCTGAGGGTACATAAACCTTGCAGTACATCCAGGGCGTCCTGCCTGTTGACCCCAGGGTGGATGAGGCACAGAGGAGAGACACAGCGGGAGCTGCAGTTCAGCTGTGACATGGCTGCTGGCTCCTCCCCCTCCATCACACACACATCCTGAGGCACCCGCCGGGGAAGAGTACACACACGTGTAAACAAACAAAACAATACAAGACCAAGCAGAGGAAGGAGACAAAGGACGGAAGGACAGAAGGAAAGGACGAAACAACATAAGAAAGAAAGAAAGACAGACAGACAGACAGACAGACAGACAGACAGACAGACAGACAGACAGACAGACAGACAGACAGACAGACAGACAGACAGACAGACAGACAGACAGAAAAAAAACAATGAAAGAAATAAAGAAATAAAGAAAAAAAGGAAAGAAAGAAAAGCCAGACTCAACAATAACTTCTGTTAAGTGGAGTTATCAACATGACTGACATGCAGGATAACTAGATCTGAGATCCCTCAGGGCGTGTCCCGGGCGTCCTTTGATTCCTCTCAGACATCCCACAGAAACAACAGCCACCTGAACGCACTGCAATTTAACCACAACAATCGAGACAAACCTGAAAAAACAGCCCACAGAGACGTGTCTGTATATATATCCACGTATATATATCCAGTACAGTACTCAGTCAGGATATATGTATCCTGACTGAGTGCGTTTTGACTCTGATCCAACAGTATGAGCGGCCCGTGTTTGGCTGTGAGCTACAGGAAGCCTGCGGGCCTCCTGCTTATCCGCAGTTTCCACTAGCATGACATCACGGAGGTGAACCACCCGTGCCCAGGGGCCCACTGTGTGGCCCCGGGGGGGGACACATCTGTGTTGATGTAACCGTGAGTGTCCCACACAGGGGTCCGGACTCATGACCCCCCCCCCCCCCCCCCCCCCCCCCAATGTGAGGCGGACGCACGGGGGAAGCTAAAAAGGGAGGGAAGCTAAAACTCTACAGGCCCTAGCTTCATGGCTTCATAGAGCGTCTTTTAGGTGTCGTGGAGTGAGTGTTTAACTCACTGCACAGCACCACCATGGCATGGCCTCCGTTACACTGACACAACGTGGACCCTTCGATCACGACAGGCGAGTGAGAGAGAGGAGGAGGAGGAGGAGGAGGAGGAGGAGGAGGAGGGATGAAACCACGGTATATAACTCAGTTATTGGAGACTTGTTAGAAATTAAATGCACTTTCGACTTCTGTTCTCTTACCTTTGTTGAAACACACTATATTGTAAGTCGCTTTGGATAAAAGCATCTGCTAAATGACTGTAAAGTAATGTGATGACTATTTTGCTTTCTAACAAAGCGGCCGTATCCATCACATGACCTCACAGGACCTTATAACGGCGTTGAGCAAAAAAAACTAAATAACAAAAAAACAAAAAAAGGAAGTCTTGTCACCGCCGAGCCACAGAAACCTGCTGGGTTTTACGAGGATGCGCTAGCTGCTACTGACATGTCTCAGCCTATCAATCAGCCTATGAGGCATCCTGTGACCTGATTTTTCACCTGATACTTCTGAGAGAGACAGTAACATCCCCCCCGTCCCCCGTCCCCCGTCCCTCACCCCCCCGTCCCCCGTCCCTCACCCCCCCGTCCCCCCGTCCCCCCGTCCCTCACACCCCCCCGTCCCCCGTCCCTCACACCCCCGTCCCCCCGTCCCCCGTCCGTCACACCCCCACTGACTCATTCACACACTGCGTTTAGTTCATAGTTACAATATGTTTACAGAGGCCGTCTGTAACGTGTATTCAGACGCGTGTTCCCAGACTGGTTGTGTGTTTGAGTGTGCGGCGGTGTGTGTGCG
Source organism: Muraenolepis orangiensis (assembly GCA_027704905.1). Taxonomy (NCBI): domain Eukaryota; kingdom Metazoa; phylum Chordata; class Actinopteri; order Gadiformes; family Muraenolepididae; genus Muraenolepis; species Muraenolepis orangiensis. The sequence continues at coordinate 3,098,998 of CM051015.1, read as the reverse complement.
TGAGTGAGTGAGTGAGTGAGTGAGTGAGTGAGTGAGTGAGTGAGTGAGTGAGTGAGTGAGTGAGTGAGTGAGTGAGTGAGTGAGTGAGTGAGTGAGTGAGTGCGTGCGTGCGTGCGTGCGTGTGTTTGGGGGCCTCCGGTGAATCCCGTCACCGTCTGAGGAGTGACTAAGAGTCTTTACGGAGAGTGGGAAGCGCCCGAGGGTGCTCGGTGGTAAGGTGACGATGGTAAAGTGTGGGAATATGGCAGTAAATAGTCTGGCTGTCCCCTTATAACAATAAACAAACTCAGTTTTACTCCTGGAATTAAATGTGTGTGTTTGCGTCGTGGGCCTTTTGGTCTGTATATAAGTGATAAACCAAAAGTGCACTCGTGACTGATTTCCAGAAGATGGATAGCCTGGCGGGTGTCAGACAGAACAATGAGGCCCTCTGGGCAGGGTATCTGGGAAATGTCTGGTCTTCCGGCCCCACGTCCATTCCTCTCTCTCCAAGTTTAGATCACGCTCGTACCGTTTCCCGCAGGAAAGGGCCGACGCAGAGAGGCATTTCCTGTGTGTGTCCACACACAGCATGCGCCTTTTGGGGGGGAGATAGAGAGAGAGAGAGAGAGGAGACCAAGACCACCACCCAGCGGAGGTCAAACATCCAGCCACGGGTGGAGGGTGGAGGGTGGAGGGTGGTGGGTGGAGGGTGGTGGGGGTCATGTCCCAAGCAGCGAGGAAAGGCCCCGTCCTGCAGTTTTGACAGTAGTCTTTTAGTGCCAGTGTCTTTTAGCGTGGTTTAGTTCCCCGTACACACACACACACACACACACACACACACACACACACACACACACACACACACACACACACACACACACACACACACACACACACACACACACACACACACACAACCTGTGGCCCTTCGAGACAACAAGCCTCTTGCTTGGTCCTTATCAACCACCCGGAGGGGTACAGACGGGGGTGGGTGGGTACGGGGGTGGGGTATAGGCTGCGATGATCTAACGTTTTTCTTTCTTGTATTGAAACATTCACGGTGTTAGCCTATTATCCGAGGCCCTGGTTGTCATCCCCGTCAAACCACAAGGCTGACAAGCCTTGCCCGTCGGGGTCTTCATAAGAACCCTTTCTAATCCACGCATTGTCCCGCCGAGCTCCGCGTCTCTTTCAAGATTAAGGGGCGTGACGTGGGGCGAAGGTGCACCCGAGGTGAGACCCCCATTCAGGGGCCTATATTGAAACATTCTTCGCTAATCCGGTTAAAGTGGCTCTATATAAGCTCTTTAGGACCATAACTGAACATTGCAGGCACGTTATTTTGTTCAAAGAAGAAAAGATAAATAAATCTGCCCACGCATATACGTATGAATGGCATAGGCAATATAACTACGCAATACTTCAATATGTCAAGACGCAGTATTGTAATGTAATGCGTTTATCCGAATATATAAATGTAATTTAAAAAAAAAACTGTAGGCATTATTGCTCTGCTCTTTCGATACAACCAATATAGTGTGTAAAGGGTCTAGTTCATTTGATGAATCGGAAAAGCAAAAAAGCATGGAATCCGCATGGAGTATCAGTCAGCTTCAGAACTCGAAGGAAAGGTAGGTCTAAGTACAAGTATGACAAACACAACACAACGACTCACCTTGATGTCCAAGGCGCCTGGACGAGCCCACCGGCGCCCTGCTCTTGCTCCATTGCGGCGCCAAAACTCAAAAAGCGTTCGGTGTCCTCCAATATGAGATGAACTGACTGGATCCCATGGCTTCACTGACTGGATCCCATGGCTTCACTGACTGGATCCCATGGCTTCACTGACTACCACACGCTAACACGCAGTGGGGATAGCTGATCGTTTAACTCTCTGACCCCGCCGAGTGCGCTGTGTCAACCAGCTCCCGCTCACTATATCTACTACTGAATGAGGCTTAATGAACTCTGCTGCTGCTGGCAGAGAGAGAGTCTGCCTTCTGAAGAGGAGGGAAGCATGTGTCATTAGAGGGCGGTGGTGGTGGACGGTGTGTGTGTGTGTGTGTGTGTGTGTGTGTGTGTGTGTGTGTGTGTGTGTGTGTGTGTGTGTCTCTCTACCTGTGTGTTTGTCTACATGTGCGTGTGTTTCCACTTGTGTGAGTTTGCCTACATGTGTGTGTGTGTGTGTGTGTGTGTGTGTGTGTGTGTGTGTGTGTGTGTGTGTGTGTGTGTGTGTGTGTGTGTGTGTGTGTGTGTGTGGTTTAATGGCATGCTTGCCATCTGAATGCTATCCGCACCACGCTCAGGGAATGTGACTGAGCAGGTGAATACAGGTGCTCCCCCCCCCCCTCTCTCTCTCTCTCCCCCTCTCTCTCTCTCCCCCCCCTCTCTCTCTCAGGGGAGAGGGTGGTGTGTGGGACATGCTGCTATCTGCCCTGACTGTACAAATAAATAGCACTGACAAACAGCACGCAATACGGTGGAAAGAGAAACTGGCTTCTGGGATTGACTCTAGACTCACACCAGCATGGTGTGATGGGTGACGTTTGCCTAATCGCCTCGTGACGGCGAGGCAGAGGAAAGCACTGCACAAATAGCAAGCTAAATGATGGAAATGTTAACACAAGCGACCCTAGCATGTCCTGTACCTATTGGCCAAAGACACACACACACACACACACACACACACACACACACACACACACACACACACACACACACACACACACACACACACACACACACACACACACACACACACACACACACACACACACACAGAGATAGGCAAGTGTTCCCATAGCCACAGGAAGCATAAAGGTGTTATTAAGACGTCATCGAGATTTACGGTACTATTCTACCGGCCGGGGTCATTCCTGAGGAGGGAGTGGGCATAGAGAGAGGGAGAGAGAGAGAGAGAGAGAGAGAGAGAGAGAGAGAGAGAGAGAGAGAGAGAGAGAGAGAGAGAGAGAGAGAGAGAGAGAGAGAGAGAGAGAGAGAGAGAGAGACACCATGACTGGACAGGCATGATGCATGATGTAACACACATACAACACAGAAGAAGGGGAAGAAGAAACTTGGAGGACTATTTATTCAATCATCAAGGCATTATTCTGCAAAAACATAATTACACACTTGCGCAGATGCACAAAAGCATGCATTTGCACCCAGGAATGCACACCCACACGCTTCAGACACGTTACAAAACATCCTTATTAAACACACATGAAGGCCAAGTGATAACACACACACGCACATACATGCACACACACACACACACACTCACAGACGCACGTTTCCTACACTTAATTATTTCATGCGTGTGTGTGTGTGTGTGTGTGTGTGTGTGTGTGCATCTGTCTGTTTATGTGTTTATGTGTGTAGTGTAGGAGTGGCCGTATTATATCCAGTATAATTCTTATATGATAACATTGGGGCTTGGGGGAGCCTGTCAGCAGCCCAGACTGCTGTTCCGTCAGAGCAGCAAAGGGTGGCGCTGTTTCACCACATGCTCACACACTCGTTGTGAGGTGATCTCCAGTGTGTAAACATGTTAGCGCTATCGTAGCGCGACTTTCTGAACAAATACCATTCCAGTTACGCCTAAAACAACAAATGGAATATTAACCTATCACCTCAACACATGTGTATTATAATCTATCGCATTGCACTCTTGCATGTTTCCATGATTAGACTTAAAGGACTTTAAGTGAATAATTCCTTGATAACAAGAGGCTGAACGGTGGACATTTAACTTAGCAGATTTAAATGTCACCCCCGTTAGAGCAACAAGCAACAGCTCTCGGTTACACCAGAAGCGTGGCGGAGACTATCGCGTTTCCTCCGCAGATCAGGTTCAAGTTGGAAGACACGTCAATGGCAGACGGGGACCGCACCACACTCGCGTTACTGCAGCCTTTAATATTTGATCACCGGAGACACACGGAGACCAGTGAACACAAGACTATAGAAAAATGACAAGACCAGGAATAAAAGTGCAGAAGGTGAACGAGAAGGGGATGGATCGAATGAACCGGGACACACGCGTCTCTTTGGCCAAGGATCGTCCTTGATCAGCAATTTTGGTTAGAGCAGATAGAGAGACAGGGAATCATGGCAACCTGTATCCCTTCATGAAACCAAACAGCTGTTCTTACAATGGGTCTCTGGTTGGCTGGTTATCATGACTGTGCCACGATGTTTCCATGCTCATACTGCACTGCGTACAGTACACAGATAACCCTGATGTGCACCGGGCGCTTGAAATCAAACAACAGCGTCCCACATCCAGGGGTACATCCATTTCCTGCTGTGGGTAGCACGCTTTCCTGTGCAGCTGTGGTTGGAAAACAGAGCAGAGGCTGGCATGGGTTTGCCCAGGTCCTTGATCCAGGGCTTTACGTGGTATGAATTGTTCTCTGCCTCGGCCTCCTGGCCTCGCGCCCCCCCCCACCGACATGCCCAGGTCTACGGCTAACCCAGGTCTGCTGGGTTAGCTGTAGCTGTAGTCTGACTCTGTGCTCTGGCTGTAGGATTGTTCCAGAGGCTGCTCTGGTTCAGGTCTACATAAGCATGGATTATCATGTAATCACACTGGTCTGCTGACTTCTACAATCGCCCTTACATTACTTAAATACGCAACAATTATCATTAGTAATTGTCTGCTGTATAAACTTTTATTCAACCCAGGACATATTCGAGTACATTAACGTACATTTGAACATGATTACTGAGTTATTTTGTACTGTATTAAACCAATAGAGATAACATTGAAGGTACATATCCAAACACAACCAAAACAAATCCATCTCTTTCGGTTTAATAAAATACAGACTACTAAGTCACACTCGATAGTATACATCTTACACTTACACACTTAGTTCACTTTTACCTTTATCAAAGTTGGACAGTTTTGTAGTTGTTTGTACCTCTACTAAAAATACATCCACTGAACTAGTGTTCTCAACACATTCCAAATACACATAATCTGGAAGATTTGAAATCAAAATACTACCTAAGGAAGAGAGTTTGGCGGTACCACTACTGGAGGAGTGTGTATAGGCCTCAACACGACATGAGTGTCATCTATTCAAAAGTGTGTGGCATGCGGAAGGCATATCAGCGAAGCGATACGGCTTGTTATTGTTAAATGAGAATGCTATTGAAAAGATGATGGCACCCACCCACCCCCCCCCACTGCCAAAACTCTTCATGTCAAACCATCTGAATGTTTAGTTCATGGAGCGTTGGAGTCCAAGGATGGTCACACTGAATAAAACATTTGAGTCCGACACTGAAATCAACATGCATGGAGACAGAGACACATGGTAGCCCAATACGAAGGAATTTGACCTAGTGCACACACACACACAAACAGACAGACACTTACCTTTTACAGACAGAGCTCGAGGGCTGAAAGTAGATCATCTTTGGAGGACAGAACTTCAGTCAAAGGTCTCTCCCAGCACGTGTGGGTCCCCAGTTTCTCAAGTGATGGACCGAGTTGTCTTACTTGTTGCTCTGGTTAGTGTGTTTACGTGGCTGGCTGGTGAGCGCTCCTCTAGGAGAGCTTTCTGTCTGCCGTCCAGCAGTTGGTTGTCGGAGGCAAGATGACTAGTTTTCCAGATCTCACTGATGTCTGTCTCTCTCTTTCTCTCTCTACCCCCCCACTGTCACCCACGGCTCCACCAGACTGTCCTCTCAGGTTGCAGAACACCACGGCCTCCCTCGCTCAGTCACACACACACACACCACCTCCAGGTGTAACACAACTCCTCCATGCATGAACACGATGTACAGGAGATGAGACCCTGGATGTGCTTTGCAACTCTACTGTGTGTGTGTGTGTGTGTGTGTGTGTGTGTGGGTGTGTGTGGTGTGGTAAAGGCAAGAAGTAAGAGGGAGACGACCAGGGACAACAGCACAGCCTGGGACAGCGTGTGACTCCTCCGTGGTCCAACAAAGGGATGAAAACAAACCAAAACAACCATTTGCCGGGGCGGAAGGCTCCGGGGAAGGCTCCAGGGAAGGCCCTGTGGAAGGCTCCGGGGAAGGCTCCGGGGCTGCCGTCCGCTTTGGTGGCAGAAGAAAGGGAGGCAAGCAATAGAGATGGAAAGAGGCGGAGATAGGGAAAGAAATGTTGAAAAGAAGGAGAGAAAGAAAAACGATTGAGTGGCTCCCTTGGCAGTGGATTAGCAGATTGAGCAAGGCAGAATGCCCTCAACCTGGCATGTCTGAGTTGAGGGGCCTCACTACATGAAGCCTTGGGAATGACCCCATGCCGGTCACAGCACGACTGCAGGAACAGCCCAGACTGAACAAAAAGCCCCACACTCCACAGGTCCCCCACCCCCCAATGGTGGTCATGTCTTTGGACAACATTTCCAGGAAAGAAATGTACATTTCACGAGTGAAGGGGGAGCTTCCAGACTGTGGATCTTCAAATATAAAATGACCAAACAAGCACATTTGAAGACATAAAATCAGTCTTTATTATCGTCATTATACAAAATAAACATTAATTCATAAATACAAACGATAACTATTGAGCGAGGCATAGTTAAAATGTTATTGGCTTTTACACATGTGCTTGAGAATTATATTAGTATAAAAGCAGTATAATTTGTTACAAAAACACAACCATTTTTATCTGTTGGTGGTTAAGCTCAGAAAAGCTTAATCACCTTTCTTTAAAAAAAGCTAAATAGTTAATCATATCACATTAAAGGGTGCAAATATCACATTAAAAAAAATTCGATGTTAGAAATCACTATCAATAAGGCACTTATACAGAAAGCTCTCTTATAGGTGCTATTGTAACATTAAGGAGTGCTCTCGTGAAACCTAACCACTAGGTGTTAAGCCAACCCTTATCTGAAGATGTGTGGAATTGGGCCACATTTGATATATTTTGTCCATTTCCCCAAATATACCCGAATACGTATATATATTATACCTCTACGGAAAATTGCATATCACGCTGATCGACGTACACTAGCCATAGCGTCGGTGCGTGCCGTATTATTAATGGATATCCTATTTATAATTCTCCTGGACTCTGGGGCACTCAAACCAGGTTTGTTTGCTTGACTCCACACTTAAGCCACCAAAGCACACAGACGGTGTGTCTACAGTCCGTTCCTGGTGAGACCGCCTTCTTCCAAACAAACCAAAGGTTGCAAACAGACAACCTTCAGACTTCAGGGTAACACAGCGACTGAGCCTGGTCTCGTGACCACGCCGTGTACATTACATAGCGTGATGTGGCCATGGTGCGCTAGACGTGGTTGTTTCTTTGTTCCTGGCGCTACCTAATTCCGTCCTTCCATTATCGCCATTTTACATTTCCGCATCGCAGAGATTAACTGGCAGTGTTCACCGTTTTGTCCAAGAAAGGAAAACACATGAGCACCAATCATCGAAGGTGTGAACCGAGGCTACATCTCGTCCAATAGCCGAGGACATATCTATATATATATAGATATATATACATATTTATATTTATAGTGTGTATATATATATTACACAGTATATATATATATATATATATATATATATATATATAAACATTCTTGCGTGTGCATGCATTTGTATGTGCATATGTATCAGTGTCGGCTGTATGCTAAGTGTTATGTGCGTGGGCAGGTATAAAGTATAAAGTCTTGCGTTAACCCAACAGCACCCTCTGCAGGCGGGCGGCAGGCACACTGCTCTCGTCGTCCGAGTCGGCGTCGGCGTCGCTCTGGGGGTTGGAGCCGCAGGGCGACGTGCACTCTGGCGAGCACAGGTAGTGCATGAGGGGCAGGCGGTACTTGCCGCAGAAGTCCACGAACTTGATGTGGCGCACGCACGAGTCAAAGTACACACCTGGAAGGAGACAGGACGAGGAGATGAGGGGAATAAAAACCCGACGACCCCACGTTGGGTCCCAGATAGCGGCTATGCGACAGGAAGCTAAACAGAGATGGGAACGCTGCGCAATAACTAAATTAAAACTGGTCGTAATTTGCCGCCGCCGATAAAACGGCACATTTTTATGCGTGTCAATGTACATATTGTTTTATGTTCCGGGCTCTATACCATTTATTGCTGCCATCTTGACCAGGAACCTGCCCCATAAAGCTCAACAACCCGGTACCTCTTTTCCGTGAACTACATTATATTCTTCACTAACCCCAACAACCGCTAGTCACGCCAAGCACTGTCACCACGGTGGTGATCAACACAGGTTTTCGGACAAAAAGGGGTGGGGCTTGCACCATATAACCGATCGCACCAGTACCAGAGCTGCATATTTTACCCAAAATGGGCCAACTATAGTATATTACATAAATCAAATATAAATAAAAAATAAAGAATTTAAAAAAAGAATCCAGGCTAAAAGCAACACAGTTGCTGCTGGCAGAGAGGGTAAGCTGGCAAAAAATATAGCCGATTGTGTAAGTTAATGTGTGAATGTGTAAGTTAATAGGTTTATCAATATCACACAAAAAACTGTCGAGGTGTCCTTGAGCTAGACACCCTAACCCTAACCCTAACCCTAACCCTAACCGCTCACCGGGCGCTGTATAAATATCTAACTGCTGCTCCTAATACTAGGATGGGTTAAATGCAGAGAAATAATTTTCACTGACAAATTCGTATAATAATAAAAATTATTATTAAATGTATCATGTCTTATTAAAGAATAATAATAATAATAATAATAAGGCTATACCCCATTGTGAACCCCAAACTCACCAGCACACTTGGGGTTGGGACACTTGCAGGCCTGGTCCAGGTAGTGCAGCAGGTTGGAGGGCAGGTCGCAGCGGGAGTAGGGAACGTTCCGGCTCTTGACGGTGCGCCCCGCCAGCTCCAGCAGGGACGGGGGGTCGTAGGTCATATCCTTGACGAAGCGCACTACCAGCGGGTTGCCGCGCAAACTGAGCTCCTGCAGGCGCACCAGGCTGAGGATCTCCCGGGGCAGGTAGGTCAGCAGGTTGTTGTGCAGGCTGAGCGAGCGCAGAGAGTGGAGCCTGTGGACGGGGGGAGACGGGGGGACGACGACACGTAGACGTGTCCATGGGAGGCGTGCAGAACATTATATTATTGATCGCGCCGCTGCTGGTGCCACAACAGCTACTCGTTCAGGACTCCCGCAGTTGCAAATCAAACCCGTTAGGATCAATACTCGACGACACCTCACCGATCCGTCCTGCGTTTAATCACCCCCCACATACATAGTGCCTAATCGCCTTGTTTTCACTGAAGCAAGCCATCCTACTCGGTGTGTGCCGGTGCGCTTACCTAGTGAGCTGGGGTGGGACGCCCTGGATGCGGTTGTCACACAGCACCAGGTAGCTGAGGTAGGGCAGGTTGGCCAGCTCTGGAGGGATGGCCGTGATGAAGTTACCGCCCAGATACAACAGCTCCAGGCTGGGCAGGGAGAAGACCGCATACTGGTCAGAGTGTGTGTGTGTGTGTGTGTGTCCACATTTGAAGCTTAAACTTTATTTTAAATAAATGACCAATTTCCCACTAGCAGGCGCAGTACCATAAGTTGATACAGGTCCATTTCATTAATCAGCCTTTATTCCCAAGTACCCATTAATAATAACACTACTACAGGGCAGCATTGGCTGATTATCTCCTGGCTTATCGAGGATACCTAGAAAAAACGGGGACAGACAGATGGGAGAGCGTCTCGCTAGTGAAACTGATGATACAGCTACTGGGAGAGGGAGAGAGAGAGATGGTCATTTGTCCTTGGTGCCCGAGCCAGAGCAGAGCCCCCTGCCCCCACCCCCCCTCCTCTGTGGGCAGGAAGAGAAGCCATGCAGGCCTGGGGCCTCTCTTGGGGGCCTTGCCAGCAGTGCTTCACAGAGAGGCTGTGAGCCCAACCGGGGAGAGGGGAGCAGGACATAGAGTTCACCAACTATGGTAGACATTTCATATAGCAAGTGCTTTTTTATGTACACGATCGAGGTCCCACTGGTCAGCGTGAATTGCATGTACAGCAGGCCAAATTGCTTCATAAATTTTAACATAGCACAAACCATTACAACTTAAAATGATTAGAGCTATAAAAGATGGACAGCAAAGATAACAGGGATAAAAGCCATCCATCCACTCCTTGGGAAAGTCTCCACTAATTGTTGGCAGGAGGGTCTAATGCTAATATGGGAACTAGAGGTTGTCACGACCCAGTCAAGTATGGAAACTCAAATGTGAGGGATTGAGTTTCAAAAACAGACCAAGTCTTTATTAAATCTATTGCAGCCAAGTCCATCCATCATTTGGCGGAGCAAACTGGGTGAAAGGTGACTTGTACTCAAGAAGGTATTCCCCCCCCCCCCACACACACACACCTTCACCTGACTTGCATAGCTCAGGCCGACTCGCTACTGTCAAAATTACGACACGGCGATAAGTAAACACCACCTCATAAAACCCCTGTCCATGTGTTCTAAAATACATATACGCCTTTTGAGCGAATACACTGTCAACACCCGTATCCTAACACATATCCAACCAGAAGCTTGCATATGGCGTACTGTATCTCGGTTTGTTATCCCAGCTGCTCAGCTGCGAACAGGAACTGCCTCAGCAGAGCAGCCAGCATCCAGAAAGACACCCGGGACGTCACCTGTTGGACATCACCTGTTGGACATCACCTGTTGGACATCACCTGTTGGACCTGCTGCTCTCTGGGAGACGCTTCAGTTCCATCAAATCACGGACAAATAGACTGATAAACAACAGCTTCTACCCCAGTGCCATACGAGAACTGAACACTGTCAAACACTGACAGTGACCGTTTTGTGTAACCACACTACTGTTCTGTTGGACTGTTACTTTAGGGGGGGGGGGGGAGAGACATACCTGGTCAGGTCCTCTATCTCCGCGGGGATGCTCTTCAGCCGGTTCCCGCCGAACGACAGCGACTGCAGGCGCCGCAGCTTGGTGCACTGGAGCGGGATCTCCTCGAAGCGATTGCCGCTGAAGTTCAGCACCTCCAGCTGCATGGAGCCGAACTCCTTGGGCAGCGAGGACTCGTCCAGGCGGTTGTTCTTGGCGATGAACGTCGTGAGCCTCGTCAGCCGCGTGATGTCCTCGCAGACGACGGACAGCCCGTTGTTGCTGATGTCCAGCAGCCGGAGGTTGGAGAAGAGGCACACGGACAGAGGCAGCGAGGTCAGACGGTTGTAGTTCAGGTACAGCTGCTTGGTGTCGTTCCTCCGCTCGTCGCCGACGCTGTCAACGCTCAACGTGTCGAGGTGTAACCGGGAGAGGTCCAGCACGCCGTCCCCGGGCCCCGCGACTTCTTGAGGCTCCATGTTGTCACTTTAGGGAACCCAGTTGGGAGCGAGTATTCCACTTTGAGCCACCTAAGATATTCTTTACTATTACTACTACTACTACTAGTACTACTACTACTACTACACTACACGTTGAAGTAGCAAGCCCCGGAGAATCGGTAGTTTGTTTTATACTTTATTCTAAAATATGTGAGTGTTGACGTCCAGCTACTGGACGCTATGAGATCTGGGTCAATGATCAACGCTCAATCAAATACAGTAACATAAGCCGTGCCTTTGAGCGACGCCCAGAACATGAGTTTCGTAGTCGGCGGAGATCAGCGCTTTAAGAGCCGTTATGCGCCGTACATGTTCCGGGGTGGGCTGGGGAGCGTGGCACCGCCCCCCTGAATCGAATAACGTGCGTTTATTGGTTTGTCCCTCATGTCACTCATACCGCAAGGGTTGTAACTGATTTTTAATTTGCGATAAATATGGAAATAGTTATACGATATTTATACAATTCTCACCATTATTTTTTATGCAATTATTTTATCATTGAGGAATTATTTTATCATTGAGGAATTACTCGCAGTGACAGTGTTGGGATCATAAATAACTACCACTATGCACTTTTCTGTCGCTTATTGCCGAGGTCGCACTAGAAACTCTAAGTTAACTTACGATTGTTAAATATGTTATAAGCGCCTGCAAAGTCAATTCGTCGCACCCGAGAGCATTATGTAACGGCCCTCTAATTGCACTATGACACACATTGACAACATATCTGCCATGTTATTTTTCAAAAACATTCCCTTCACAAATGTGACACATGTCGTTTATAATGGTTTATTGGCATACATACATATACCTTACAGTCTGTGCACTTCTAGTAGAATATAAAAAAGGTCAAGCTTGTATCTATATGCAACCGTCAGGCACACACATGGGACTAGCACTAGCCTCCTGCAAAACACTCATTCAATGCAATATGTGTTGTGCCTCTATGTGCAGGCAAAGGTAGGGATTGACCTCACTTATTCGCATGGTCTAAGGCACTGCATTTTATTGACAGTTCATCAACATCGACGTGGTATTGTGACAAACGACCCCAAGTACACACACACACACACACACACACACACACAGTTGATATGCACTTAGTATTTGATGAGTTACTTTCAACAGTCCGGCTAGTCCTTCTGTTACAGGTGACTGTTAAAGTACAGGTATAGTGTTGTTGCTGGGTCCACACCAATGCTTACCTGGAATGGTTTTCATCAAAACATTTACGACAACTGGCTTTGGTTTCAGTTCCCACCCAACCTCCCACCCCCCCGCCCACCCCCCCTCCCTGTCTGCATTCGGATCTGCGAAAAGTGTTATCTCTGAGTCAAATGGTGTGTGCCTGGAAGCTTCTTCTGAACTAACCAACAGATATCATATCATATGTGTTTAGAGAGAGAGACAGAGAGAGAGAGTCAGAGAGAGAGAGAGAGAGAGAGAGAGAGAGGGGGGGGGGGGGGGCTGAGAGAGTATAACACAGGAGTGTGTAAATTACATGTCAAGAGATTAACATACAACATGCCATACATACAAGTGGAACATGTTAGCGGTAGAAAACAAAGGTTGCTTTGCTGTACGATACCACCTTATACTGGGGCCGTGAAAATGCAAACGCATGTGAAAAAGCGCGAGTAGATGGATGATAATAATAATAAAAGTAATATGAAGAAGTTGACATCGGTCGAGTAGTGAGCGATAGCAGTGATTTTGAAACTGTCGATCGGTACGACCGACCTGCTCAGTCCTCCTCAGACCAGCCTTCCTCTTTTGGATGTCAAGAAATCACCTTTCCTGCTGTTTTATGACGCCACCCATGTTTCTTTGGGAGTATTATCTAAGCAAACCGTCTCTCTCACGGTGACTTCTGTTCATTCCAGATTGGTGTAACCGTTTAAGGTTTACTTTACTGCACAGCACCACCGGCTTGCATCCGTTACACTAAACCTCACTCCCATCCGGGTCACGGCAGCAACAATGTAATCGTGAGTGTCCCGTACGGGATTCGAACTCACGCTTCCCGGCATGACGTGAGAAGCTAAAACCAACGGGCTCTAGCTCTTCTTTACGGTGTCGGGGAGTGAGGTTTACACGCCACAAAGCACCACCTGCTGGCTTCCGTTTCACTGGCATTCACTTCCCATTCTCATATCATACCTTAAACAATAATACAAAGGATTTTTTTTTAAGAAAAGAGACATTACACAAAGAAAACATTTGAGTAATGGGATCCAACCATCAATCGGCTACTAACACACTACTAACAATCACTTGGTAGCTCCTCGGGATCTCACAAACAATCTGACACAAAGACAGAGACACACACACACACACACACACACACAAACACTCACACACATATATATATAAAAAAAGCATTATAATAATTAACACAGGGGAGAATCAATGAACACAAAACAAAAATCATTAAAACCACGGGGCCCTAAAGATACATCAAGTATAGAGGAAGGGCCGTGTGGTCCTCTCCTTCTCTGGGTTTAGGCCTCCTTCGTGCTTGCCTTCATCTTCTCAACAGTTTCCTGTTTAAAAAAACGATATAATTCATTATTAATAAGTCGGACATGGGGGTCTCATAAGGTGTACGGTGAACCCACCCGGCTTTATCTGGGTAGACTCAAGACGAGAGTCTAAGTCTGTACTGTTGAATACACATTGGTAGCTATTACACTGAAAACATCCTGGGTCAATACAAACCTGTATTTGACCTGGAAGTGAATGTCATCTAAATGGAACTTGGACTCAATGAGGAGGTATAAATATGTTTTTGTTTGCACAACATTAGTTTTGTTTTTAAAGCTGCCCGCAACTGGAGCACTATCTAGCGTTATCTGACCCCACTCACCCATGTGAGTGGCATTGAGCCAAAGTCACAGTGCCAACAGAACTCACACAGCTGCCTATGCTTCACGATGGGATGGTTTCTATACTTCATCTAGAACTAGGATCTTCTTTCCGGACGCGTTCCCCAACTGCATTGTGTGTCTAAAAAGGTTATAGAACTAAAGGGCCTAGAGAGAGTCCAGAAATGTACGGAATTGTATTGTAAGGGCCAGGAACGCTGACCAGTAGGTTAGGCGGTTAGACAGGAGAACAACCAAACCTCTTTCACTATCATTGGCCTATTGGTATTGCCCATTGCATTATCAATATATCAATATTCATATCATTTAATTCAATCTTCCTCGTTCAGTCACCTAGTGACTTTCAAAAAATGTAGATCAGATACCATATATTCACACATAGTTAGTAGTACACATCTATTGGGATGGTGTATAAATCACATACACGTGTCCAATTACCAAAATACGCATTCATTTAAATATCAACGAATAAGAACAATAACTTCAACTTGCTAATCTAATCAAACATAAGTCTCTCCCCTATCTAGCAGTGTGCGTAGGAGGCACAAACCGGCCCAGAGCGGCTCTCCCAGCCAGGGGAACTGACCTGGTGTTTGTTGAGCTCAGCCACCCGGCGGTTCCACTCCTCCTCCGTGACCTCAGTGCCGGCGTCGGCTGACTCATCCGCCACCGCCGTCTTGTCTGTAGGAAGAATAAAGATAAAGATAAAGTTTTTTTTAACGAAACAAGCGGGAAAAATACAGCCCCCTATATTCTGCACTCTTGCGTGCGTTGCTCCGTTAGAACAATACATTTCCATTTCTTGTCGTGGGGTCGCGCTGCAAACATGAACACCAGTTCACGCCGTGTGTGCTCTGGGCCGAACTGTAGGCTTCACGACCTTCCGTCCGCCGCCGTTCACAATTAAAAAAAGCGTGGGAAGAAAACACTCTCTCTCCGAACTCTTAACGGTCAACATGGTTTGGCCCTGATTGTTTGTGCAAATCCTTAACTACAACCACAGGACCTTCTGTAACAGAAGCCAGCCGGTGGTGCTGTGCAGTGAGTGAACCCCCGACACCCTAAAATACGTTCTAGTGATGAAGCTAGGGCCTTTAGGGTTTTAGCTTCTCACGTTAGAGCGTCTGCCTCTCATGCCGGAGGTCCTGAGTTCGAAACCCAGTGTGGCACACTCACTGTGACACTTCCCACATGAACGGCAGCGAGCAGATGGCCTCTCAAGGTGGGTCTACAGGGAAGATGAGGGAACCTGTGTTGTGGTGATGTGAGTTGGTGATGTGAGAAGCGGTGGTCATACCGTTGCAGGTCATGGCGGTGCACACCCAGTTGCCGCACGCACACACGCAACGGTTGCACTCCACCTGGGTCTCAGCACCGTCCTCGTAGGTCTCATCCTCCAGCGCACATTCTGCAGGAGGACACACACACACACACACACTTAAAGTGTGACTAAAAGATACGCATAATTATGCTTTTCATAGATGTATACATTTATACATAAAAGGAAACTCATCGTATATAATAATATAATATGTATACTTTCTATCAGCATATACACACATGTACTGTGTGTGTGTGTGTGTGCGTGTGCTGGTGTGTGTGTGTGTGTGTGTGTGTGTGTGTGTGTGTGTGTGTGTGCGCATTCCATCCTGCTGAATGTTTGGCCAGGCGGCTGCAGCTCCACTGAGCGGTGACCTTTCCCCCAGATCCCGGCCCTTTTCCCCCACATTTCAGATTGTGAGCCGCAGGACACGCACAACCCACCCTGCTGAGCTTGGCATTGGGATGGCTAAACTTAGATATTTGTACACAATCAATTCTGTGTTCTAAAAAACAGAACTCATTCAGTTCTGAGCTGTTTTTGACTCCCATTTGTACATTTTAGATTTTTTTTTTTGCTAACCCTGCTAACTGCTGCCACGCACACATCCCTGCAAGCCAAACCATCTGCCTGTTATATCAACGTTCCAGTGAACATATGTGGCTGAATACACTAATAAATAAGTAGTGTAGTCCTAAAATAGGACCAATACAGAGCCTTTTAGTGAGACCTTTCAAACCTTTTCTGAGATTGTTCTATTTTCAATACATCATCAAATATTCATAGCGTATCAGTCAGCCATCTCCTGACCAGGCAGGATGCAGATCAGGTGACCAGGGGGGTACCCCTCCCCAGGCTTGGTAAACGCCGCCATGCTATCATGTCAATGTAGGTCACGGAGCTCACTGTCTGTCTGTCCCGACAGCAGCGGTTGTCCAGAATGCTGAATGTGCAGTGGTGGACACACATCAGTAAGCACAGCAGCTGGGGGGACAGTTGCACTTCATGGTTGTTGCTTATCTTATCTCAGCCTCGAACTGAAAGTCGTTGGACGTTGCGCTTGCCAGCTTACTTTTCTCCGGGGGGTTGAAGCCAGGCTTCAGGCAGCTCAGGAACTCGTCGAAGCTCAGCTTCCAGTCGGCGTTGTCGTCCGACAGCTCGATGAGGGCGTCCACACACAGACTCCTGCAGCGGAGGATGAGTAGGAGGAAGGGTCATATACTGCATATATATATATATATATATATATATATATAGACACAGACTGTCTGACACATCTGGGTCCCTGCTGCCAGCCTCTTCCAGAGGAGATACGACTAAATAGGACATGCGGTTATCGGGCCGATCGGGTTTATCTGGCTTTTTCGGCACAGGTGTGTGTCTGAGCTCTAGAGTCTCCCACAGGAGGCCCTGGTGCGGTGTGCACCGGGGTCAATTGGGTTCGGTGGCAGGCAGATGGTTAGCGATGGTTCACCATGTGGAAGGACATCAGAATCATGTCGGGGGATGGATGGAGGACTTTGGTGTATAATACTGAGGAATAAACGTGCAGAATCCTTTTTGAATGAGGAAATTGGCTAATAACAAAACCACCTTATGTTGAAACCCAAGCCTTAAACACAGGCATCGATGCAAAGACACACACACACACACACACACAGATAGGTCTTCACGGTTACCTGAGTAGCTTGTTGCTCTCCTGGTCGGCGTAGGACTGCATGTCCACATTGGAGTCGTTGTGCTGGATGAACTTGAGCAGCTCGGAGGAGTCCAGGTGGGCGTCGCCATTGTCATAGTTCTGGAAGACGGAATGCCAGACAAGAACGCATGACACACACGCCCAGCCCAGCCAGGCCCGGACCACCCAAACACTCCACTATGACCTTGGAGGCTGGTATCAGTAAACCTCCAACAGAGCTCCTCACTAAGGCACATCTCAGGATGCATGCAGGGACCCGTACCCAACCCAACCCGAGAGAAACAGACGCAGGCACGCACGCACGCACGCACGCACGCACGCACGCACGCACGCACGCACGCACGCACGCACACACACACACACACCTACACAAGCAGTATATTGCTCTCTCATGGATACCTTATCCAAGCAAAGGTGAGAAATCCAATATGCTGGATTGCTTACTTTGCTCCATCTATATGGTCATCTATATGAGGTCAACACGTGCAGAGAACACGGCATATGCACACACACACACATACACACACGCAGAAGCACATTATTATATTTATATTGACATATATATACATAGCAAGGATTTACCATGCAAACACCCAATCATCTTGGACCGTCAGCCTCTGACAACAGAGGGAGATCAGCGCAGATCCTTCTCCAATAAAGAGAAGTGCTGTGTTTGGCCGCAGGGAGCGGTTGCTAGGCTACAGCGCCGACCGTACTAATGCTGCTAAGCCCTGGTACCGGGGCTTTGGACTGATATTGGGTTTCTGTCTCACACAGAGGGACCCCCCCCTCCCCAGGGGGGAAACAACACACACTTTACACTTTATATTCATATATATATATATATATATATATATATATATATATACTGTATTGTTAATACTAGCGTCTAAATTCCTATTCATATATCCAGCACATTTGTGTATTCCCTTAAGTATTTTGTAAATTTGTAATTTTGTTATTTTTATAATTTGTAATTCTGTAAGGTTTGCCCATCTTCGGAGCTGGTGAGAACATTTCACATCTGAATCTGAATTCCCTACTTCCTCCCTACAGGGGGGGGTGGGGTGGGGGGTAGTACCTTATTATTGAATTGAATTGAAATGACTTCTCACCACGGCGGCCATTAATAAACAAAACCACATTAGCGATAACAAAGCCGAAGAAGAAAAAGAAGAAGAAGAGAAGACAGTACAGGACGCAGGTGAGGCAGTGCCCTCCCTCTGTCCCCCCCCCCCCCCCCCCACCCCTGCCCCGCTAACACGGCGACGCCCACCTTGAAGTATCTCAGCAGGATGTCAGAGAAGTTGGACCCCTTGGCGAACCATCCGTCCGGCACCACCTCGGTCTGGAGCCACTGGATCACACGGCTCCTCAGCTCGTTGCGGTCGGCTACGTAGCACACCACTACAGGGGGGGAGGTGTCATCCAGCACATTCAGCTACTACTTAGGCTGGCAGAAAGGTCAGCCAAGCACAAAGCGCTATCTGATCTTGGTGAGCAGCTTCTCTCCTGCTTAGCGTTTCAGGATTGACCCTGAGTGGTGTGGTGCTTGCATCAGCATTTCCATTATTACTAATTCCACCCTTGCACACACACACACACACACACAGCACACACACACACACACTCCAATTTACAGGTTTTGCATGTAAATAGGACTTCTTGCACATACACATTTGGATATATAACACGCATATGAGAAAATATGCAATGTTGAACCCTGGGCTGAACTCACCTGGGCTGGCAGCGGCTTCCTCTGTTTTCTTCTCTGCGTATGACAATAGGAAAAGGTATAAAGTAAGTATTTCCCTGTATTTTTTATTAGTATTAAGCAAAAAATCGCTGCTGGGATTATGTAGTATGTACGGTTTTTCTGATTTGTTTCAGGTCATGGCTGAGGCGAAGTGTTCTTGGCCAAAGGTCTGAACCAGAGGGTCAGATCAGTGTGTGACGTAACGTCCCTCAGTGGCTTGCTTTATTCCATAAGTGTGATCAATGTTCAGGTCAGAGCAGATATACAGGACGTCACTGCCTGCCGTCACAAAGTTCACAACGTTGAAGATAAGAACGTATAAGTATAATAACTAAGATTAGATGTATGTCTATAATAATCCCGACTGTGCAAAACCGCAGGCTCTGCAGGCCGGCTGACTTTTGTAAGTCAAAGGTCAGGACAGGCATTAGCAGCCTTCGAAAGAGAAACAGAGAAAGACAGGGGAGAGACAGTCAGTCAGTCAGTCAGTCAGTCAGTCAGTCAGTCAGTCAGACAGACAGAGTGTGGGGCAGAGAGAGGCAGAGATAGAGAGAGCAAAAAACAAATGAAAAACAACAACATCCTGTCACTGAGTTCAATGATTATCCGCAGCTCATTCTTGATCATAAATTAATCGAGTCCACTAAAACAGCACTGGTGTAGTCGGCATGTCGTGTCCTAAGAGGTCAGCTTGCCTACTTTCATTTTCTAACGTTGCTTAAACAGTTTTGCTTGTTGTGCGACCATTAAGTCTGTCCATTATGGCACCCATTGCCCTCCTAACCATCCCCTCTCTCTGCATTCCTTCCCATGGTTTCTTCCTCGATAATTAAGGTTAATTAATAATAATTAAAAGAGTTTTAGGCTCTCTGCAGATCGGTCGGGTCCTCGAGACTATTGAAAGCCTTTTCCAAAAATGTTTACGGCCAATCAGCACTTTGGGGGAGTAGTTTCAGTTTATAACGAACAAGGACCGCCCACTCTGCTGAATACAAATATATATCGTTTTGGGAAAGTGTAGCAATCAAAACATCGTCTTTATCCAAAAGAGAAAGAACAGGGTAAAAGATTACCAGAAATCTGCATGGAAGGCTTTTCTCAGATAACAATAACTTTGTGCTTAGCTTCCAACTGGATTGGAAGAGAAAAGAGACTTCAGAGCCCCACTCTGATTGGCTGGATTGTTTTTGGAACAACGTAAGGCCGTGGCGGCCATATTTGAAAAATCAATTAGTGCCCGGTCAAAGTCAGACGGGTATTGATTAGCGGAACGTAGCCGTGTGTGGTGGCGTCCTCCTCACCCCGGCAGTGGCCGTCGTGAGCCACCTGGATCTTCAGGCCGGTCAAACAGGCGTCTCTGTGGAGCTCACAGTGGTTCCTGTAGGTCTTAGCGTTGCTCCCGCACACAGACCTCTTGTGGGGCTTACAGCTCTGAGAGGATGGAGAGAGAGAGAGAGAGAGAGAGAGAGAGAGAGAGAGAGAGAGAGAGAGAGAGAGAGAGAGAGAGAGAGAGAGAGAGAGAGAGAGAGAGAGAGAGAGGAGAGGCATGGAGAGAGAGAGAGAGAGAGAGAGAGAGAGAGAGAGAGAGAGAGAGAGAGAGAGAGAGAGAGAGAGAGAGAGAGAGAGAGAGAGAGAGAGAGAGAGAGAGAGAGAGAGAGAGAGGTAGGGATGGAGAGAAAGATGGAAATAGAGAGAGAGAGAGAGAGAGAGAGAGAGAGAGAGAGAGAGAGAGAGAGAGAGAGAGAGAGAGAGGAGAGGCATGGAGAGAGAGAGAGAGAGAGAGAGAGAGAGAGAGAGAGAGAGAGAGAGAGAGAGAGAGAGAGAGAGAGAGAGAGAGAGAGAGAGAGGAGAGGCATGGAGAGAGAGACAGAAAGGCAGACAGAAAGATGGTCACAACAAAAACAACAAACTGCAAACAAAATAAAGCAAAACAATTCTAAAGAGCAACAACAATGTAATTATTCACTTATTTAATTAACTTATGAAACTAAAAGTACAGCGCACTACGCTTGTGTATTCCCCTCTATTTACTTATCTATATCATTCAGTTGGTGAATTCTTCTTTGTTTACCTAGTAATGTAATTTCCATCTGATTTCAGCAACTGAAACGTGCACAACTGAAAGCGCGTGCTCCAATGCTTTATGTACTATAATTATGTACTATTGTCTATAACAAGGCTCACCTCAATACACAGACAGCTGGGCTCCCCCTTCTCCGTCACGGCACACTCCCGGCCCGCCCCACAGAACACATTGGCACACACTTTGCTCTTGCTCCGGACCTCCTGATTGAGAGAGAGAGAGAGAGAGAGAGAGAGAGAGAGAGAGAGAGAGAGAGAGAGAGAGAGAGAGAGAGAGAGAGAGAGAGAGAGAGAGAGAGAGAGAGAGAGAGAGAACACACGAGGAAACGATTACATGACCAGGTGTTTAATAGGCACCAGATTGCAGCTACAGGCTTGGTGCATGAGGTGACGCTGCTGTGCTCCGTAATGGGGTCTGGGGTCTGGGGTCTGGGGTCTGGGGTCTGGGGTCTGGGGTCGTTGTTTGGCTGGCGAGACATCATCTATGAACACCCAACAGATTAACAACAACGGAAACACGTCTTTCTTTTGTGCGTGTATGTGTGTGTGTGTGTGTGTGTGTGTGTGTGTGTGTGTGTGTGTGTGTGTGTGTGTGTGTGTGTGGTGTGTGTGTGTGTGTGTGTGTGTGTGTGTGTGTGTGTGTGTGTTTAAACCATCCAGTCATGAAGTGTGAGAGAAGTCAGAGACAGAAGTCTTTCTTCAGCCGAGCTGAATATAGAAAGTTGCAAAGTCTTTTTTTACGTATTAAGTCTGTAGGCGTCCTTGAGCCTACAGACGCCTAAGCCCTACCTGCTGGTTAATAGCACAAATAAATACATACAATTCATTCCTCTC
Source organism: Muraenolepis orangiensis (assembly GCA_027704905.1). Classification (NCBI taxonomy): domain Eukaryota; kingdom Metazoa; phylum Chordata; class Actinopteri; order Gadiformes; family Muraenolepididae; genus Muraenolepis; species Muraenolepis orangiensis. The sequence goes on along the minus strand of CM051015.1, from coordinate 3,077,100 downwards.
TCCCTCGTCCTCCATGTTCTCTCCCTCTCCCTCCCTGCCTTTGTCCACTTCTCGACAAGGCCGGTCCACTTGCCAAATTGAGATCACGTGAGCTACGAACCGACCAATCACAGGCTGCCAAGCGGCACTCGTTTATGGCCCACATAACCCCTTGTGTGTGTGTGTGTGTGTGTGTGTGTGTGTGTGTGTGTGTGTGTGTGTGTGTGTGTGTGTGTGTGTGTATGGGTGTTACAGGGTGTTTCCACATCTGGAGTTGAGTCTGGCCTGTGTTTTTACTTTAGGTCCATTCCCATGGTCCGTGAACCAACACTATTCGTAACCTACTTAGACCCCCCCCCTCACTGCCCCCCCCCTCCCTCCCTCCCTCCCTCCCTGTCTCCTCTCTCTCTCTCTCTCTCTCATCTCTTCTCTCTCTCCTCTCTCTCTCTCTCTCTCTCTCTCTCTCTCTCTCTCTCGTCTCCTCTCTCTCTCTCTCTCTCTCTCTCTCTCTCTCTCTCTCTCTCTCCTCTCTCTCTCTCTCTCTCTCTCTCTCTCTCTCTCTCTCTCTCTCCTCTCTCTCTCCTCTCTCTCTCCTCTCTCTCTCTCTCTCTCTCCCCCTCCCCTCCCTGTTCTGGAATCCCCTCACAAAGTCTGTACTTCCTGTACGTCTGAAACACAAAGTGTGGCTCTCTGTATGTTGGTTTTCTTAGAATGTGTGTGTGTGTGTGTGTGTGTGTGTGTGTGTGTGTGTGTGTATGCTGTGTGTGTGTGTGTGTGTGTGTGTGTGTGTGTGGTGTGTGTGTGTGTGTGTGTGTGTGTGTGTGTGTGTGTGTGTGTGTGTGTGTATGTGTGTGTATGCTGTGTGTGTGTGTGTGTGTGTGTGTGTGTGTGTGTGTGTGTGTGTGTGTGTGTGTGTGTGTGTGTGTGTATGCTAAAAGGCAGTCCATATTAGTGAATACAAAACTAATAAAGAGAGCGCCGAGCCCGACAGGGAGAAAGTCGTCTGCTCTTTATGACGTTACCTCAAAAGAATCTACCAGCAGCTAGTTTTAATTAAGCAAACACAAGGAGAGAGAGAGAGAGAGAGAGAGAGAGAGAGAGAGAGAGAGAGAGAGAGAGAGAGAGAGAGAGAGAGAGAGAGAGAAGAGAGAGAGAGAGAGAGAGAGAGAGAGAGAGAGAGAGAGAGAGAGAGAGAGAGAGAGAGAGAGAGGAGAGAGAGAGCAGGGGGTGGGGGGGGATGAGGGAGAGAAAGAGAGAGCGGGGGGAGGGAATGAGGGAGAGAGAGAGAAAGAGAGAGAGAGAGAGAGAAAAAAAAAGTGGGCAGATAGAAAAGGAAATTTAGGTGTGTGTGTTTTAAAACACACACACACACACACACACACACACACACACACAGGATCTCACACACACACACAAATACAAACTTCACCGTTGAGGTCATGGAACAGAGCTTCAAAGATTCTTCCCAGGGGCTGGGATGGGGATTGGCCCAGCAGCCAGGGGGGGGGGGGGGGTTGGGGGCTGGGGAGGGCGGTTGAGACACAGATATGCCAACGACAACACACTAAATAATCAATTGAAAACACGATCGACAGAAACCTCCGATAATCTCCTAAATAATGAATGGGAACCACAGGGAGCATGTATCGCGAACCATTCAAAAATCTCCATCTAACACTCAAAGCACCACCACAGAAAGATGACGATGACATTCACCTAATGTTGGGAGGGAGAGAGAGAGAGAGAGAGAGAGAGAGAGGAGAGAGAGAGAGAGAGAGAGAGAGAGAGAGAGAGAGAGAGAGAGAGAGAGAGAGAGAGAGAGAGAGAGAGAGAGAGAGGGAGAGAGAGGGAGGGAGAGAAACAGAGGAAGGGAGAACGAGAGAGTGTGGGAGACAGAAAGAGTGAGAAAGTAGGAGACAGAGAAAGAGACATAAAGAGCAAGTGTGAGACACAGAGAGAGACAGACAGACAAAGAGAGAAAGTCAAAAAGAGAGACAGAGACCGAGAGAGAGACAGAAAGAGAGGGACAGAGAGACTCTGTTTTTTTTACTCTGTTGATGTGAATGGAGCGTTGCCATGGGGACAGGACAAGCTGGCGTTAGATGGTTAGATGACTGAACTGTCAGCCCATGCCAAGTATCACATCCCAGCTGAAGACAGGCCGTGTTCACGCCCATACGCTCATAGAGAGGTTCCTCCTCCATATTTAGAACAGACTAAACTATCAATAACATCGTAAGACTCTGACACGCACGCGGTGTTTTAACCAAGATCATAAGCTGCATCGCTTTCAGATTGCAGTTATGATTTGCATATGTTTTATTGATGGCCTCGTGAATATGGATGGGAACGTGAATCGTTTCATGAATAATTTCAAGCGATTCAAACGAAGAAACAAAGTTCCCGTAATGGTTAAATGTGTTTTACTGAATGCCTTCGAAAAAAACACTGAAATGTGAGCTTCGAAAGGAGTTATCCTTTACCTCTCTGTATCTCTCTCTCTCTCTCTCTCTCTCTCTCTCTCTCTCTCTCTCACACATTCTATTTCTGTGTCTCTCTCTCCTTCTATTTCGGTAAATCTCTCTCCTTCTATTTCTGTGTCTTTCTCACCTTCTATTAGTCTCTCTCTCTCTCTCTCTCTCTCTCCACCTCTCTCTCCACCTCTCTCCACCTCTCTCTCTCTCTCTCTCTCTCTCTCTCTCTCTCTCTCTCTCTCTCTCTCTCTCTCTCTCTTTCTCTCTCTCTCTCACACTCTCTCTCTCTCACTCACTCTCTCTGCCCTCATTTTCAAGGGCAGCACCACATTTCTGCCCCTGTGGTAATTCTCTCTGTCCCAAACTCTTGTTTCCTGTGTCACAACCTTTTTACGACAGCAGGCGATGAGCCAGTGACCGGAGACAAAGACAAGAGAGGAGAGGAGCGGAGGAGGAGACAGGAGACAAGAGGAGGACAGGGATGGAAAGGAGAGGAAGAGGACAGGAGATGGATGAAGAGGTAGGGGAAGAGGAGAGGAGGAAGAGAGGAATAGGAGCGGAAGAGGAGAGGAGACAGGTGGAGGATAGGGATGGAGAGGAGAGGAATAGGAGCAGAAGAGGAGAGGAGACAGGTGGAGGATAGGGATGGAGAGGAGAGGAATAGGAGCAGAAGAGGAGAGGAGACAGGTGGAGGATAGGGATGGAGAGGAGAGGAATAGGAGCAGAAGAGGAGAGGAGACAGGTGGAGGATAGGGGTGGAGAGGAGAGGAAGAGGAGAGGAAGAGGAGAGGAGACAGGTGGAGGAAAGGCGAGGAGAGGGATGGAGAGGAGAGGAGCTGAAGAGGAAGCGAAAGGGGAGAGGAGCGAAAGAGGAGAGGAGAGAGGTGCATCAAAGTGTCAGTTTCCCTGGCTTCTATTTTTGCACGGCAGCGTTACACCAACAAACCTCTTTGTTCCGTCTCAAATCTTCCACAAACAACACACACATTCACACACTCACACACTCACACACACACACACACACACACACACACACACACACACACACACACACACACACACACAGACTAAGCCATAGTTTTTAGCATTTCATCCCCCCGTCTGTTCCCATTGCATCTATCTATCTATATGAGTGCTGCTGCATATGGGTGCTGATTCTGTTTATCGTAACGCACCATTGACTCAGGAGGCAGATCCATGCCTGGCCCGTCGGAGGGGTCACTTCACCGTCATTAGGTGGACTCTACCCAGGGTGCAATGGGGCCTCATCAGCATTCGTCCATTGATTTTGTAAGTAAGTCGCCGTGGCCATGGCCAAACCCTCCAACCAATTCCCAGCTCCAACGCTGACCTTTAAGGAATGACGTCGTTTGGTCAAATGTGTCAAATTGCTGAAGCGCTGCATGCAAATGGCTCATTAGTTTAGCAAAGCCAGTACACTATATTATATATATATATATATATTCAGATTTCCCCCTTGACTCTCATTAGGTGATATGGAGGGCGGGATGAAGCTTAGGTGTGAAAAAAGAGAAATTAGAATATCGAAAATGGGAAGAAATGTCCCATAAAAGAAACGGAAATGAGAAAAAAATGGAATTAATGCGTTCATAAAACGCACAGCGTCTCTTAAAGATGAGACCCCGTGTAGCAAGCTCAGCAGGTCACGCTGAGCAGAAGAAGAAGCTTGAGGGAGGAACAGCAGGCAACGGCCATAAGAAGGAAGACAGCGGGACTCCCTGCTAAAACACCAGTGAAGACACAACCCAGTCGGCCACGCCATTATAATACACGCCCGTGGTACGCGTGAATAGCATGTGATGACTCGTGGTCATCACATGGCCCCCGAATTGAACCATGAGACAGCCGATGTATGTAGCCATTGTGTGGACATTAAAATCGGTGAACTGTCACTTCTTTCCGTGCAGCTTCTGCTGTGTCTCTTTCTGGCCTCATTTGCTAATTCAAATGGATGCTCATAACCCGCTACTCACGCCCAGAGCTATTACATTATACACCAACGTACTCGCCGCCCCGGCCGGCCACGCAGATGGTCCGAGTGTGTTTGATTTGGGGATGATGTGAAACCGCCATGTGCTCCCCGCAGCAAACAAACCCCAAACAAGACAGACAGACGGACACACGGGAACACGGCAGGGCCAGCACCCAAAGCCCTGATGGCTTTCACAAGCCCCATTTTTATTCAAATTAGCCCGGAATAGAAGATTCACGGATGGATGGACAGGGGAGATAGAGAGAATGTGATGAGGATTGATGAAGAAGGAGACTTAAGAGAAGGAGAGGGAGGGAGGGGGAGGGAGGGAGGAGGGAGGGAGGGAGGGAGGGGCGGGGGCTGTGCATTCCTCAGCTCTGCCTCCGTCGGGGTTCTCTTGTTTCGAGCCAGAAACTCATCAGTACATGGGGCAGGTATAGTGACCCAACCACCACCACCACCACCCTCCCCCTCGCACACACCGGACACACACACACACACACACACACACGCACACACACACACACACACACAAGCACACACACACCTCCCTAAGTGAGTCATCTCTCAGACTTTCGTAGCTGTCTATGTACCTCACGCTGCTCCGCCCCTCTGAGAGAGAGAGAGAGAGAGAGAGAGAAGAGAGAGAGAGAGAGAGAGAGAGAGAGAGAGAGAGAGAGAGAGAGAGAGAGAGAGAGAGAGAGAGAGAGCGAGACGGTTTGAGCAAACAAACATTTAATCATCCCGTCTTTTACTTTTCATCTTTTTCTCACATTCCTAGCGGTGAATAGGGAGGGGTCCTAGCTGTGAATAGGGAGGGGTCCTAGCTGTGAATAGGGAGGGTCCGGCTCTCCGCAGGGCAGGCTGGGTGATGGTGAGGCTGTCAAAAAAAATAAAGCTTTTGCAGGCCTTTTTGTAATGTGTGTCGACTTTGAAAAAAAAAGAAAAAATCCTCCATTTTGTGGCGCAACCGAGGGACCGCTGAAGCTTAGCACTCGTTCCAATGTTCTTAAGGTTTCACTTCACAGAGAATGAGATGCCAAAGCCAGTCCTTCACCACTTTTACATTATCCTTGAAGAATGAAGGCCATCCCCAAATGACCCCACACATGTTTCTCTCTGACGCCGCTCTTCATTTGTATCAAAGATACTCTCTCTCTCTCTCTCTCTCTCCCTCCCTCCCCCTCTCTCCCTCTCTCTCATCTCTCTCTCTCTCTCTCTCTCTCTCTCTCTCTCTCTCTCTCTCTCTCTCTCTCTCTCTCTCTCTCTCTCTCTCTCTCTCTCTCTCTCCCTCCCTCCCCCTCTCTCCCTCTCTCCATCTCTCTCTCTCTCTCTCCCTCTCTCCATCTCTCTTTGTCTCTCTCCATCTCTCTTTGTCTCTCTCCATCTCTCTCTGTCTCTCTTTGTCTCTCTCTCTCTCTTTCTGACTTTCCCCTGAGCTGAGCAACAGAGGGAAACTGATTTAACCATGACATACAGTACCCACCCGTACAGGCCCACAAAAAAGAAGTCTGTCCAAGCTCTGTGTGAGTTACTGGGGGTCAGTGCTGGTACTACACGTGCTGCGGAGCCCGGGATGGAGGGAGAACACGATGGACTTTGTGACCCCGTAGCTCTCGGTACAAAGAGGCCAGAGCAGGGCTGATGTGAAGCCACAGACAGGAGCTGAAGACCCAGATTTGTAACAACGGAACGCTTACCCCCCATTCCCTCCCGCAGTATGAATTTCAAAAACACAATATAATAAAAAAATACTATACACAATAAAAATGAACATTAAAGTGACTGAAGGAGGATTTGTGTAGAATTGTGCAAAACTCCTTTAAAAGCATTTTAAAGTGCCAGCAGCATCGTGAATACACTTTGACATGGCGTTGAACGGACGCCAACACACAAATTCATCATGTTCTCATCGTCGTTTGAATTCCAGCACATTCACTTAACACCTTAAAACGCTTTCCTCTGAGAATAGAGCTGTTTTCTATTCACCGTGAATGGAATGCATGAGCAGTCGGGGTGATGTCACTCCACTCCTCCTAGCTCGGACCTCCTGAGCTCTGAGTTACACGGCGGAGAAACAACAATAGTGGCAACAAGACGTTTCCTCCCCCAAAAGAAGAGGAGGAGAGTGAGATGGTCGAGCTAGAGAGGGACCATGGGAGGAGAATCAGGGGGGGGGAGGGAAGAGAGGAAGAAGAGAAGAAGGGAGGGAAAGGGAGAGAGAGAGAGAGAGAGAGAGAGAGAGAGAGAGAGAGAGAGAGAGAGAGAGAGAGAGAGAGAGAGAGAGAGAGAGAGAGAGAGAGAGAGAGAGAGAGAGAGAGAGAGAGAGAGAGAGAGAGAGAGAGAGAGAGAGAGAGAGAGAGAGAGAGAGGAGAGAGAGAGAGAGAGAGAGAGAGAGAGGAAGCAGGATGAGAGAGAGGAGAGAGGAAGACAGGGTGAGAGAGATAAGAGGGGAGAGAGAAGAGAGAGAGAGAGAGAGAGAGAGAGAGAGAGAGAGAGAGAGAGAGAGAGCAGGGCTACAGGAACAATTCTTGGTCTGGGCAGCAACACATCTGCTAGCAGTTAAAGCATGCCTTGGGTATGTTATAACGCTCTAAACACAACAGAGCTCCGCCCTCCCCCCACCCACCCCCGGCTGTCACGCCAACAGGACCACGCCAACCCTGTTGTCACCCCCCCCCCCCCCCCCCCACCACCACCACCTGACCACGGATCAATCTATAGTAGCTTCCCTCCGCCGCACACCCCATCTCCCTCCTCCGTCTCGCTTGCCGATAAAACCCATCGACGTTGCTATCTTTTTTGAATTCGTTAAGTTAATTCATTAGTTGTGAAAGTCCGACATGTTTTCTGCCTCATTACACGGTAACCTTGCTTGTTTTTTCAGACTAATTCTCCCCCACTCCCCTCCCTTCCTCTTGTTCTGGGCTGTGTTCCAGGGCCTGGGAGGGAGGGCCCAGACCCTGTCCAAGCCGGGGGAGCGGGTGGATGTGCTGCCCTGGTCTCCACGCCCTCTTTGTGGGGCCAGTATGGGGGGCTAACAGTTGAAGCCTGCTTGGAGGGAGAAAGTGCCGGTTCATGGACCTCCTCTGAGGAATGTGAGTCCCGAGCAGCCATCTTGTCGTCTTAAGTGTATTGTTGAGTTGCTCAGCTGTGAGTCATGACTTCATATTAATAACCGTTTCAAGAAATACAGACTATACCCAGAAGGGTTAGCTTTTAAAGAGTAGAATGTAGCCTCTAAATGAAACATCGACGCTTGCTTCACCTGCACAGCTAAAAATTACAATATAGATAATTAGCTTTTTTTTCCCGTTGTGATTTGACTGCAGGAACACAGGATGTTTTGCAATTCTCAAGTCGAATTATTAATTAGTGCTGAAGCCTGATTGGCTGACTGCGGCGGAGCCAGCGTGACTCTCCAGCTGTGGGGCTTGATTAATGGGCTTTAGATAATGAGGAATCGCCAGCGTTTTCCCCGGGAAAGCTTTGTAATTATTTCTGACTGCTAAACATGGAAAGAGAGAGAGAAAGATTTGCTTGCGAAATCTGGTTTGAGGAGATGGAATATGCTGCATTTCCTCTTTTGAAACCTTTTTTGTTAATAGAGGTCAAATTTCTAAATACTACAAAAGACATACATTGTCATTTAGTGTGTGTGTGTGTGTGTGTGTGTGTGTGTGTGTGTGTGTGTGTGTGTGTGTGTGTGTGTGTGGCAGTAATGATAAGACACCAGAGCATCTGTTGAACTAAAACAGGTTCCCTTTAAAACCAAGAGATCACACAACTGCACCATAAAACACACATACACACACACTCCCCCACACAGACACTCTCAAACACACACACACATACACACACTCAAACACAAGACTCCACAAACACCTCCACACACACACACACACACACACACACACACACACACACACACACACTCAGAGCCCCCCTGGGTGTTGAGCTCCAGTAATTAGAGCAGGAGAGTACAGGTAGAGGACACACAGCCAGCAGCGTTCCCCTCTCCGGCACCTTCCACCTGGCCCCATATTTTTAGCCCACCTTTGGATGGGAACCGGCGTGGGCCGTGGGCGGCGGCGGCCTCCTTCAACGACCACCACACAGCCACACATCTCCATCAGTGCCTTTCATGAAGCCGTCAAACCGGTGACAGCTATAGGGAGGGTGGGAGGGACGCCACCCACTCACTGTCGTTGTGGAGCAGACAGACGCTAGATAGAGGCTAGATAGAGGCTAGATAGAGGCTAGATAGAGGAAAGCTTGTCGTGTGATTGCATCTCTTGGGGGGGGGGGGGAGGCATCATCGTTAATGCAGCACAACACAGCCTTAGTGAATGGAGCAGGAATGGAAATAGAAACATGAGTGTCTGTATTTATGTGTGTGTGTTTTTTGTGCGTGTGGGTGAGTGTGTATTTGTGTGTCTGTATTTGTGTGTGCGTGTGTGTAGTTGTATTTGTGTGTGTCTGTATTTGTGTGTCTGTATTTGTTTGTGTGTATGTGCATGTCTGTATTTGTGTATGTGTGTCTGTATTTGGGTATGCATGCGTGTGTGTGTGCATGTGAGTTTGTGTCTGCATTTGTGTGTGTGTGTGTGTGTGTGTGTGTGTGCCAATGTGTGTGTGTGTGTGTGTGGCCACAGAGCTCTCGGGGACTTTCACCTGACCGCCTCGTCCCGTGGCGCGGTTCGAGGTCACCTCAGAACATCACCTCAGAACAAGACGTGTGTGTTTTTCTTAGCGGCAGGATGGAGGCCTCCGAGTCTGGAGCCTCGTCCGAGCGCCACTATCTTTCTCAGAGGCGCTTATCGCCAGACACTGGGCAATTTCTCGCCTCAGGAAGCAAAATATATCAGGGAGTGGTGTTCTCATTTTAATAAGCTCAGTTATGGCAGAACTAAGCAAACTGAACACACACACTCGGACACACACGCACTCACTCACATATACAGTACTTGCACGTACAGTACACTCCACACACAAATACACACACACACACACACACATACAAATGCTTGCACAATGTAAACCACTAACCCTCTATGCAGACAGAGCGTTACACCTATGGCAGTCTGCCCTTCTGACCACTGCTAAGACACTCACTCCCTTCCCAGCCAGGCCTACAGGCCGTATATTATCAAGACAATCACCAGGGAAAGGACACATACCTTTCCTAAGCCTGGCCATCCGTTGGCCTCATTCAACAGAGCCTGTTCTGTGCTCTGTCTTCCCCCGTATCACTGCTGACCCATTACACAGCCTCAGGAATCCAATAAAGACACACAATGGGCATGTTTTTCAGGCAGGCACAGCAGACTAAAGGGTCAGTGATAACCACAAGAGTCGAGGCGTTACCGCCATTCAGCTTTCAACCCAAACAGGTCAGGCCTAAACTACAGACTGAGTCTGTAGTTTAGGCCTGACCTGTTCCGCTTTGACGACCTGAACACGACGGCACTAAACTACAGACTGAGTCTGTGTGTCACACACTGAGGGCTCAGCCTTTAAATTAGCACTGTCGCGTTTGTCATCTTCAAGCGGTTGTGTGCAGGTCAACACAAAGCCAGGTGTTCAACAGCTGTGTCTCAGGCCATGACCCACCACCTGGTCTTTAGTGTGTGTGTGTGTGTGTGTGTGTGTGCGCGTGCGTGCGTGTGTGTGTGTGTGTGTGTGTTTGCGTGTGTGTGTGTGTGCGTGTGTGTGTGTGGTGTGTGTGTGTGTGTGTGTGTGTGTGTGTGTGTGTGGTGTGTGTGTGTGTGTGTGTGTGTGTGGTGTGTGTGTGTGTGTGTGTGTGTGTGTGTGTGTGTGTGTGCGTGTGTGTGTGTGTGTCTGTGTTTACATAAAGTTTGTTAGTTCCTGTTTGTTCGCCTGCATTGTTTCTTTTTCACTTGGGTGAAAAAGAAGCCATTTTCTTGTGATCTTAACGACGCAGATAACCTCACTCAGCAGAGTGTGTGTGTGTGTGTGTGTGTGTGTGTGTGTGTGTGTGTGTGTGTGTGTGTGTGTGTGTGTGTGTGTGTGTGTGTGTGTGTGTGTGTGTGTGTGTGTGTGTGTGTGTTGTGTGTGTGTGTGTGTGTGTGTGTCTGTGTGTTTGTGCGTTAGATTCACTGATCTGTCATGACATTAGTGGGGATGTAGTGGTTAAATCTGCATAGACACACACACATACACACACGCACACACACACACACACACACACACACACACACACACACACACACACACACACACACACACACACACACACACACACACACACACACACACACACACACACACACACACACACACAGGCCACCCATAAACTGCTTGTATCCCAACTGAAACCCCCACCCTGCCCCATTGCAGCTGTCTATGATGATTCTGATGACCTGTCAAACTAAGCCTCCACTGGCGTTGTGTTTTAAACAGTGGAGGTCAACGTGTCAAACTTAAGTCAAAGTTAATGTAGGACGAGTATACGACATGTTATAGCAAACCATGGGATAATATGTTCTCACTTTGATTTAAATTCAAACGAGGTCACCGAAAAGGCGATCAAAATAATACTAGACTCTTTAAATTGCCGGGTAGGTTTTTTGATAAGGTGAGGTCATTCATTGAACGTGGAAGATTAAAGTAATGATTCATTGAACTAATCTCAAATCATAATCCATCACATTCAGTTTAGCAGACCGACTTCTCCAGATGTGTGTCGGCATAGCACCGGCATCGAAGACCGGGCGTATTGAAAGCGGCAATCGACGTTGTTGTTGTTTTTTGAACGAATACAAACATTGTAAACGTATGTATAAAATACATATAAAGTCATTTTAAAAAACTAACTTACCTCGGCGTGAGCCAACGCCACGGCGAGCAGCACGAGCACAGAGACACTCCGAAACATCTGGACGGGAGGAGAAGGGAATGGGTTTAGGTAAAAAAGGCGTCGACACGCATAAAACACACGAAAGTTCATTGTTTTCATAAATGATACAAATGATACAAACTGGCGAAAAACCAGCATCAGCTCGTTACCATGTTGTTGAAAGCGGTTCCGTTGAGAGAGACTTGATGTTTCTCCCACACAAAAGAAGGCGACCGAGAGCTCCGTGATTTCAGGAAATTTGAGGCGCGCGCTGAGGAATTCGTGGTCGTTAGTTCCCCCCCCCCCCTCTCTCTCTCTCTCTCTCTCCCCCTCTCTCTCCCTCTCTCTCTCTCCCTCTCCCCCCCTCCCCCCCTCCCTCTCTCTCTCTCTCTCTCTCCCCCTCCCCCCCCCTCCCCCCCCCCCCTCTCTCTCTCCCCCTCTCCCCCCCCTCCCCCCCCCCCCTCTCTCTCTCTCTCTCTCTCTCTCCCCCCCCCCCCCCCCCCCTCTCTCTCTCTCTCTCCCCCCTCTCTCTCTCTCTCTCTCTCTCTCTCTCTCTCTCTCTCTCTCTCTCTCTCTCTCTCTCTCTCTCTCTCTCTCTCTATCCCCCCTCAGCTATGACGTGGCCAGTGGAAATGTCTGGAGCGACAGGGGACGTTTGCCCACACAACGTCCAGGAGCAACCAGCAGGAGGTGAGCTGAACAGTTGGTCTTTACGTGTCCGATGAGGCTTAAGAGTGAGAGTCTTGGTGTTAATGAGCTCTACTCCACGATGATGTAGTCTTGCTGGCTTCACTGTGGACTTCAGTGACTGGTGTTCACCAGCACATGGCAGAGTATAGCAGAACCAACTTGCCCTATTGCATGTATCCTGAGAGCAAGTTAGAATATGTATATAATAGATTTACTTTGTTTTTACTTTTTTTTCAAATTTATTTATTTTGTGAGATGCCCCCCCCCCCACACACACATGTCATGTGTTGAAAAATGTATGTGTAGAAGTGTCTATGCTTTATGCATTCTAAGATGACACACCTCCAGTGGTGTGTGTGTGTGTGTGTGTGTGTGTGTGTGTGTGTGTGTGTGTGTGTGTGTGTGTGTGTGTATGTGTGTGTGTGTGTGTGTGTGTGTGTGTGTGGTGTGTGTGTGTGTGTGTGTGTGTGTGTGTGTGTGTGCCTGCCTGCTTGCTTGCCTGCCTGCCTGCCTGCCTGCCTGTCTGTCTGTCTGTCTGTGTCTATGTGGTGTGTGTGCCCAAGCTTAGAGTACTTAAATCCTGAGAACTGGGCTGTGTCGTTGCGTGGCTGACACACACATACAGTACATTCAGAATAAAAAAACTGAGAGATAGTACAACAATCTCCACCACGGTGTGTCATCAATTATGCATGAATCCATACAGCCTCAAAGGAAATATACCTTCTTAAACAGATGCAGTGACTACATCCCCCGCAGGGCTCGGTGTGTGTGTGTGTGTGTGTGTGTGTGTGTGTGTGTGTGTGTGTGTGTGTGTGTGTGTGTGTGTGTGTGTGTGTGTGTGTGTGTGTGTGTGTGTGTGTGTGTGTGTGTGTGTGTGTGTGTGTGTGTGTGTGTGTGTGCGAGAGCGAGAAGATTCATATTCTGCCAGTGTGACTCCTTCAATGAACTGTTAGAAACCATGAACCCATACACTAGCAAGTAGGATCTACAGAAAAAACATGCAGAATATATTTCCCACAGCTTCTCTTGGTTATCACGCCTCATTGCCATAGACCTTTCACCTTCTCTCCACTGAGGAGGGAGGAAAGGAGGGGATTAGCTTTATAATGGTTTTATTTTAGTATCCCACAAAAACACAGCAGGGTGGGTGATGGGGATCGGGGAGTTCCACAGGAGAACATTTAAAGGTTCTGTAGGCAGGATTTAGGAGCTGTTATTGGAGTGTAATCTGTTAGAAATGACCTCGCCATCCGTCAGGTGTTAGTGAGTGAGATGCTCTGTGAGACTGTCTGTCTTGAGTTGACCCTCGTCTGCAGTGTGCGAACTATACCACGGTCTCCGGGGGAGCCGGGATTTTTTTGGGGGGGGATGCATTAATAGCAACAGCACAGACATAGGCCTATTATAAAGAGAAAATCTGTTGCACACGGGGTGATGCCACAGGTCTACATTTACATGAAACGTCCCGATGGATCATGTTCATGTCAACAGATTGCCCGAGCATGTATGGGCTACGCAAACTTCAATCAACTTGATAATAAATAATCCACGGACCACCAATGTAACGTTTGACTGTTTGACATGTCGCTTGAACGATCGACATGTCAGCAGCAGCAACAATGCCTGGTAAACATGCAGCGCTAACTATACGAGCGTGTGAGTGAGTGGGTAGTGGGTGGAGCTGCGGGCACTTTTTTCATGAATCATAAACTCTAAATATAAAAAAAATATAAATAAAAATAAAAAACATGCCCAAAATGTAATTTATTTGGTCATCATATCAGTATTTTAGAGAGCTCCCCCCAAATTTCACAAACCATGTTCCCAGGGGAGCTCATGTCACCACTAGGGGAGCTATAGCTCCCCCTGCTCCCCTCCAGTTCGCACCCTGCTCGTCTGTCTCCGTAGGAGACCCTTAAGATGTGAGACCGCTCCCGGAGCACTCCTGACCAATCGGGGCGTCTCTTCCCTGATTGGTTCCGGGGTTCCATCTTCATCCATCAATCACAAAACTCTGTCAAATGACAAAGTTTGGGGTAAGGTTTAGCGTCAGCGCTAAGCTGCACCCCAGAGACACAAAGAGCATTGGCAACCACTGCAGGCGTTTCTCACACTATATCCATAACGCGGGTGGACAGGGATAAGTGGTGAATCCCTTAATGAATCTGCTTGAAATGCAGCGTGCGTTGTATCGCACTATTTATTATTAATTTGTCTTGCGGCGCCTGCACAGTTTACACACCCAGACACACATTGGCCGTGTGTGTGTGTGTGTGAATGGAAATTAAATCAACACTATAATCAATTCATTACACATTTTTGCCACCGATTTGTAAGCCTTGTCATTTTTGGAATGATTACTTTTTTTTTTTAAAGGCACAGGAGCCAGGCTGGGTAATATTGCCTTTCTATTCTGCACACACACGTCTACCCACATGTATATGCAGATCCGGTGTTGTGCAATATTAATAATGTGCGAATGAGACGTCAGACGGCCTGCAGTGTCGTCTGTGTTCAGCTTATGGCTCTCCGGGAGGCCACTTCCTGATTCACGCTCATCCGTCACTGTCCAGCACGGTGGCGCCCCAGACTGATTGTACACGAACACACATCGACAATCACACACACACACACACACACACACACACACACACACACACACACACACACACAGGTGACTTCCAATGTTTTGTTTGATCCTGCTCTGGTGATGCTGCTGATCTGATCACATGATAAACAAATGCTGCAGTTTATCCTTCTCTCAGAGAGGCCTGTGTGTGTGTGTGTGTGTGTGTGTGTGTGTGTGTGTGTGTGTGTGTGTGTGTGTGTGTGTGTGTGTGTGTGTGTGTGTGTGCGTGCGCATCTGTGCGTGTGTGTGCGCATCTGTGCGTGTGTGTGTGTGTGTATTTCGATGTTTCATTTCACACCTAATTGGTTCCCCTTGGAGATATGAGTTTCTTTGCTTTTTCTTTTTGCCACGCCAATTTTTGGTCTAGGACGTGTGTTTTGGTGTGGGTGCAAAGCAGCCTGAGACCCACTCAGAAACCACATGAAACTCAGGCAGAGCCTTAGCATTAGCATTTTGAATATATTAATTTAGCAGGCGCCTTTATCCGAAGCCACTCACAAATGAGGCCGAGAACGATGAAAGCGCTAATGCTGAACTGTAACTGCAGGTTTCTCTATATTCCAGCCATGATACAAACCCAGCAGATCAGTTGCAGTTGAACCTCTCCCCCCCTCCCTCCCCCCCAGAAGAGCTTTGTCCTCAGGCTTGTTCTGAAGAGAGTGAGGGATGGAGCTCTCTGCATCAAGGGAAGATGACCACACACACGGTGAGAGAGCGGTGGACTGGTGGACCACGGACAATGTGGAGGTAGCGCCACACACACCACAGTGGGGTACATTGCCGGGGGTCACAGCGGGTGTGAGAGATGCTGTGATGTGTGTGGGTGCAGATCCACTTGTTCCACTTAAAGGGCCCTGCCACCTGAATCAACACCAACACACTGTAGCAGGCAACACCACCTCAAGCCATTCAAATGGCTCCTTTGAGCTCCTCCCGTGGACACAGGGTGATGAGGAAACCGCTTTATTGTAGAGTTTGTGGTCCATGCTTGCACTTCTCTTTGAGTGCGTGTGTGTGTGTGTGTGTGTGTGTGTGTGTGTGTTGGTGGCTGGGTTAACCTGTGGGCCTTGATTACCAAGGACCCACAGGTGTGCAGCCTCACCCAGCCCCAGACTCTTATCATTGTGACTGGGGCCAGGTGAGGCTGCTTCAACCAGACTCTAATCAGTCTGACTGGGGCCAGGTGAGGCTGCTTTAACCAGACTCTAATCAGTCTGACTGGGGCCAGGTGAGGCTGCTTCAACCAGACTCTAATCAGTCTGACTGGGGCCAGGTGAGGCTGCTTCAACCAGACTCTAATCAGTCTGACTGGGGCCAGGTGAGGCTGCTTCAACCAGACTCTAATCAGTCTGACTGGGGCCAGGTGAGGCTGCTTCAACCAGCCACCAACCACACACACTCCACATACCGGTGTTCTACTCTCTATGTTTGTACATTCTGAGGCAAGATAGCGTTTGAAACATGACGATTGTGTTTTTCTGCTGTCTACCGCCATGCAGAAGCTCATCCCCTTAAGCATGAGGTTTGGTGTTTGGACTGTACATGTCTACTCAGCATGCACATGTTCATATGATCCAATAAGGTTGTTCAAACCATGGCCAACACTGAAGATTGAAACAAAAGAACCAGATAACATTTGACAGTGAATGGCGCCCAGATCGTAAAAAGAAAAAGAAGAGACTTGGGGGAAACATTTTTAATCTAGTGAGTAGTAGCATTGCAGTCAGCATTAGCATCACAATTTACAATCTTTTAATCTATTGATGCCAATAAAACATCACAAACCAGACGTGAGTCAGCTACCTTGCCAAACTGAGGGTTTAAATATTACACTGATGCTTATATATATATATTTATATATATATATATATATATATGAGTATATATTTTGGAGGAGAGTGGAGATTGACAGGTAAGTGGGTGAAGAGAGACAGAGGAAATGACATGAAGCAAAGGACCACAGGAATAGATCCAGGGTCGCTACAAGGTGGGTGGGTGACGGCCTTACATGCTGAGCTACCAAGCCGCCCCATGGGGATAATCTTTGAGTATTTTTGTGAATAAAGCGTGAAATATAACCAACTCCAAGGCCAATATAAAGGAATTGAAGCTGATGTGGGCCTGTATATTTTTGTGCTCTAACCCAATAACCATACATATTTGTGTTCCTGTTATATTTTAACCTTTTCTTTTTGCAACATGGGACGAGAACAGGCTGCTTATTGTACAGACTTGTTTTTGCACTTATTTCTTCTCTTTGTACCTCCAAAGCGTGCCGTGTCTTAATAATGTTGTTGAACTATCCCGTGTGTCACTGGGTAAACAAGTCTCTTGAATCTGGAAGGCTATTCTCACTGCAAATGTATTCTATCATCTGTTAGGACTCAAGTCAACATTGGAACATGTTGTTCATTGTTTTTCTCTTCTGCTTCTTCCCCTTCAACTCAAGTCTCCAGAAGACATGACTAGAGGGACATGAGGAAAGACATTCCTTCATTAAGCTGGCATTTGAACAACATAAACACACACACACACACACACACACACACACACACACACACACACACACACACACACACACACACACACACCAGCAGTGGGGAGAACTCTTTGTCTCCATCCTATAATCAAATGATGCTCCCAGTCCTTGTCATTATGTGAAAGAGATATACAGAGATAGACAGAGATAGAGAGAGAGAGAGAGAGAGAGAGAGAGAGGGGGGGGGGGGACAGAGAGGGGGGGGGGGACAGAGAGGGGGGGGCAAGATAGTCCTACTTTACATGCATTAACATAACTTAACACTAACAACACACACAGCATATGCTGAGCTATGTAATTTCTGTTGTTACAGAGGAATAAAATAAAAAAGAGGCAATAACAGCACTCCCTGCTGGCTGAAGATGCTCCATTTTCTCAACCCTCCTATGGAGTGCTTGAGTTGTTTGATTCGATACATTTCCCTAACAAACATTTGTCCTATAATTTAGCTCTGTTTGGCTCTCTTCTGTTTCTCTAAGTGTTTGTTATTTGTCCCTTACTGGTTGTTAGAGACACACGGACTGTTCTGTAATTTAAAGAGATTCCCTGATATTACTTTCATGATGGGAAGTTTATACATGATGGGAAGTTTATACATGAAGTTTATACATGAAGTTTATACATGGCACATTATGTTTCACAGGCAGCTGAGAAAACACTCTGAAAACACTCACACAAAGACTACACTAACACTAATTAATAAGATGTGAGGATAGGGACGAGCTGGAATTATGTCTGATCATTAAACTGTCAGCATTAGAACATATTCTCAATCCCTTTAGTTTCAGTGGATTGGTTTTTTTTTATACGATCACAATATTAATATATTCTGACTCAAGGTAACATGACAGCTCCAGGGTTAATATTTACACATGAATTAGTTCCTTGTATGAAATCTTTCATGTAATCATCCCATGGAATACTGAATTACTTTTCATTTTAGAGCTGCACATAGATACATAGATTACTATACATAATCAATACATGTTATTATGTATGTTATAATGTTATAGATATGTTCTCTTCAAGCCTGGCATTGAAGGTAGACAGTGTATGTCTTACTGTCTTTAATACTAACACAGTACATCCTTGGTCATGCTTATTCGTCTCTTGATAATGTTTGAATTATTCACATCCCACGGCAGTAGCTATTACATTTGAATTTTTAAAAATGAGATTTCAACCCCACACAAAATAAGTGCAGCTGGAAGTCACTTAGCCAAGAGTGTAGGAACGTTAGGCAGTGGGGAGATGGTGGGGTAAACAGAGGCCGGGCCACGAGAGGCCAGGGGAGAGGCGGGGGTAGGCTGCATGAAAGAGAGTGGTGGTGGATTTGGAGTCAGTAGAAGCTGGCAGCCTGTTGAGAGGCAGCTGCTACTAAATAGAGATGTGCAGATGGTGGTTATTAAACACCCATAGGTGGAGACAGGCTCAGAGAGAGAGAGAGAGAGAGAGAGAGAGAGAGAGAGAGAGAGAGCCTAATGTGAAACAGAGCTGCTTTTGTTTTGTTCTACTAGTGGCCCACTGATGACTAGTTACACCCTCTGTGTTACTAGTGTGACTAGTTACACCCTCTGTGTTACTAGTGACCCAATAGTGACTAGCTATCCCATTTGTGTTACTAGTGACCCACTAGTCACTAGTTACACCCTCTGTGTTACAATAGACCCACTAGTGACTAGTTACACCCTCTGTGTTACTAGTGACCCACAATTGACTAGTTCTACTGTGTTACTAGTGAACCACAAGTAAATAGTTATACCCTTTGTGTTACTAATAATAATAATAATACTAGTGACACGCTAGTGACTAGTTACACCCTCTGTGTTGCTAGTGACCCGCTAGTGACTAGTTACACCCTCTGTGTTACTAGTGACCCGCTAGTGACTAGTTACACCCTCTGTGTTACTAGTAACCCGCTAGTGACTAGTTACACCCTCTGTGTTACTAGTGACCCACTAGTGACTAGTTACACCCTCTGTGTTACTAGTGACCCACAATTGACTAGTTACACCCTCTGTGTTACTAGTGACCCGCTAGTGACTAGTTACACCCTCTGTGTTACTAGTGACCCGCTAGTGACTAGTTACACCCTCTGTGTTACTCATGACCCACAAATGACTAGTTATACCCTTTGTGTAGCGATCCA
Organism: Muraenolepis orangiensis; assembly: GCA_027704905.1. Lineage (NCBI taxonomy): Eukaryota > Metazoa > Chordata > Actinopteri > Gadiformes > Muraenolepididae > Muraenolepis > Muraenolepis orangiensis. The sequence continues at coordinate 3,057,785 of CM051015.1, read as the reverse complement.
CTTGTAACTAGTGAGCCAAAAAGACCCAAACGCAATGTTCCAGTCCAGTTTTAACACACAGGTTAATAATAAATGACCATTTTGTGATATAATTATGTTTATCCTTAGTACATAATGAAGTGAGGTTACTGACTTACTTACTTAAATAAAGTATGTGTCTAACAAAATATTGATTACATACTAATAATATTATAACGATTTGTGGTCAAATACTACACAATATGAACTTGAGGATTATACAGTTGAGAGACTGTCTGGAATTCAACCTTCAGGGTCCTGGTGGCTGGGTTGCACTTTTGAACCCGGAGTAATTCACTTTTAATTGCTGTCAGTAATGGCACTAAGACCCCATGGACCTTCAAAGAACTTGAAATGTATTCCTCTGCAGAAAAAAAAGGCGAATGAATGAATAAAAAAGCTAAAATATTCACCCAAGTGAATGTCAGGGAGCATAGTTAAGATGAAAGTCAGAAAGGGGTGCCAAAAAATATCTTACACTAGATAATATGAAGAGGGTTTTATATGACACATGTTATTGCCTTTTAATTAAAGTGTGGTGGTGAGGTGGTTTACATCGTGAACATAGGATAGATTGACCTCTCTTGACACTTTTTAAACTGCTGTACATTTTAAAGTCGTATAACTCGGTCATACATACATCGTTAACAGCTCAATGGACATTAAGTATTTCATTTAATTTCACTAAAAGGCCTATGGCCTATGGCCTATGGCCTATGACAATAGACAACATTTGGAAAAATAAATTAAATAGTTATAGCTTTAATATGTCTATGGTAAACTGTGTATGTTTAGCATGTTAGGCTACTATGAATGCCATTGCATGTGTACACATCATAGCCTGTAAAATGGTCCTGAATGAATTATGGTTATTTAGCCACATCGTCAACATGTGAGCCACGTCGTTTTGTTTCAATAAACATTTCAGAATCATCACTTTCACTGCGTCTTAGTCTTGTGTTTGGCCAACATGACTAGTGCAAGGCTAACTGGAAAACCATTTACATCGATTAGATAGGTGGTTTAATTTACAAGCAGTTCGGTTTTTATGACACAGATCACCTCTGCCTTCATTTCTGAGCTGCTCTCTTGCCCTCTGTCTGGATTAGCATTTAAAGGGGTTGTAGTTAAGATGCAAGCCTATTTAAGTGTAATTTGGTAGGAATGCCATAGCCATCGTTAGCATGATGCATTAGCATATACATTTAATATATTCGCTAATTATACATATATTCACATATTCGCTGTATATCAATTTATATATAGTTATCTTGTTGATACAACTGCATACCCCTGCTCACTTACCTTGTATATATATACCTATAATTCTGCACATAACTCATACCTACTATTTGTTATTTTATACCTGTTTTTACATATTATTCAACAGCTGCAGTATATATTGCAGTATGCACTTAACATTTGCACTCTGGTTAGATGCCAAATTATTTTCGCTGTACTGTACTGTACTGCTGTGCACTGACACTCAATTAGAATCTAATCTAATCTAATCTAATAATATTTATCATATATATAATATATATAATTATTTATGGCCGCGCTCGCTCGCTCACACACCCACACCCCCCCCCCCACACACACACACACACACGTAGGCCAGTTATTATTATTATTATTATTATTATTATTATTATTATTTTTTTTTTATTATTACTATCATCATTATTATTATTATTATCATAATTATTATGTAAATGATTTCAATATAGGCCTACACTAGTAAGGTAATGTAAGTAATGCCGTAGTAAGTAATGCCGTGGTTCCGTCGACTGGAGCTACACTGCCCTCTTGTGGACATAAGGAGTGGGGACACGGACACGTACAACGGATAAGTCAATGAGGGTTTGCGTCAGGAATGAACGGAACACATCTTGCAGCAGATGTTTAAATTTAAGCTCAACATGACACCGGTTCTATGGTTAGAAGTAACAGTTCATAAAAAATAAATCTCTATATATAAATCTCTCTGTATTTCGAGAAGAAATGTCTGTCTGTCTAGTTTGTGTAGATGGGGTTTTGAGCCAACTTTTAGATTCAATTTACTTTAAATCAACATATATCATGTTGATTTAAAATATATTCATGTTGATTTAAAATACAAGTAAGTCAAACACACATCACTTAGTTAGTAAGTTAGTTAGTATGGCGAAAGCGGAGATGTTCCAGGCTGACCAACAGAGGGCGCTGATAACACAGCCGTTGGACCAGCCACTGGTTACCGACATGGCCTTACGGGGGGTTGTTCTCGTTACAATTACTCTGCTCAAGATGATAGAAAATAGGCACGAAACAATGTTTGTAATTCAATTAATCCAACTTGCACCATGTCACTTTTCTACTGCAGCTATTGACTCCGTTAAAGATATCAGAACAGAACAGGAATACCATCCTCGATCATGATTCCATCCGAGGAATTATTCCTTTAATCGTTTTTATAGTTGGAAATTATTATATTTGAGACCAGGCCAGGATGGTCTCTGTCAGCCCATGTCCAGGGGCACAGAGACAACCAATGAATATAGCAATAATAGTTTAAATTAATAGGACAACTTTGGCAATTAATTAGCCTAAAAGGTGAACATCAGATACAGGTGTCCTGGCACACGTATTTGTAACGAGATATTTCCACAGTCCTTCTCCATGGCTAATAGTCTTCCAATATTCATGAACAAAATGTGTGTGTAATCGTGCATAAACATGCATAACCTCCCTGTACCGTATGTGCAAACATGACTTCAGTAATGATGATAGATAGATAATCATGAGTGCTAATGATTTGCTTCACCAAATCCATGTCAAGCGTCAAGTCACCACTTCTAATGGCAGAGACGTATCCAGTCTTCCATTCCTGTTTTATACGCTGTGTGTGTGTGTGTGTGTGTGTGTGTGTGTGTGTGTGTGTGTGTGTGTGTGTGTGCACGTATGTCAGGTAAATAAAAGCAAACAGCAATAAGACTTTCTTGACCACGTGTGACCTTTTATTGCCATGGTTGACATTTCAAAAGAAGACACTGCCACACATCTAGGAGGACTACAAGTTAGTAAAAATACTTTTTTTTATCTTTCCAAAGATTAATCAAATGTTTCTTTATAAATAGGCAACGTATCGGTCTTAAAAAACAAAACACATACAGTACCGTTGATCTCAGTTCTGCACACGAGGCATAGATTCAGAGTGTACGGATGTTATGATGACACTACTGATGGGTGGGTCATGCCCTCAAAGGCCGCACAGGATTATGGGAGTTGTAGTGAATGGCTGGGAGTCACAAAGGGGGTCAGAGATCTCTCTCTCAGGGTTTGTCCACAACCGTATGTTCATACCCCCATACCAAAGCTGTGTGTGCATGTTTGGTGTGTGTGTGTGTGTGTGTGTGTGTGTGTGTGTGTGTGTGTGTGTGTGTGTGTGTGTGTGTGTGTGTGTGCGCACGTGTGTGTGTGTGTGTGTCTGTGTGTGTGTGTCTGTGTGTGTGAGTGTCTGTGAGTGTGAGTGTGTGTGTGTGTGTGTGTGTGTGCGCACGCGTGTGTGTCTGTGTGTGTGAGTCTGTGTGTGTGAGTGTCTGTGAGTGTGAGTGTGTGTGTGTGTGTGTGTGTGTGTGTGTGCGCACGCGTGTGTGTGTGTGTGTGTGTGTCTGTGTGTGTGAGTGTGTGTGTGTGTGTGTGTGTGTGTGTGAGTGAGTGAGAGAGTTTGGGGTGGGGGAGGCGGGGGTTGGATACACAAATGATTCGAATTTCTTTAAACAAAGTAAATAAAACAAACAGTATATAATATTCCCAGAGCAATAAGCACGTACAATCCTACAACATTTGAGAATGTACAGATAAGGCACAGGAACAATGGCCGCTATTTAAAATAAACAATTTTGTGTGTGTGAGAGAGTAAACATTTCATTAATCAGACTGGAGTTTAGTCATTAGTGTCTTTTTGGTCTTTTTTGTGCATCAAGGCTTTATGGATTAAGTTAATTACAATGGTGGGTTCAGAATGAACTATTTTTTAGTAAATTGGTAAAAAGTCACATTTGGCTTGGAAGAACATGTAAAAAAGATTTTAAAGAATAGAATACCCTAAAAGTTTAACATATATTTGGCTGAGTTCTGCTATATAGTAATATTTATTTATATAAATAAGGGGTTAAGAGTTAAATCTATCACATAGGGCTTTATGTACAACGGGGTTCGCCCTTAATTAAGTTTCCCTCTGAATTAGATTTTGTTTTCAGTTTGGGTTGAGGACCACGGTGGTCGAACGCAAACCCAGTAGAAACACCACAGCTATGTGAAGGATGCTTGTTTTTCATAGATGGGAGCGGTTTCATTTATGGTCTGAACAATACTTTGTGCTGACGGGGCGACAATCTTTATCATCCGGAACGGCTGTTTTCACAGCGTGGAGGGGAGGTTTTGGCCCGAGGTCGTCCGCCCCCACTCACTCTGACGGGGGCACAATGCCCCCAATATAATGCCTCAATCTAATGCCCCTAATCTAATGCCCCCAATCTAATGCCTCAATCTAATGCCCCCAATCTAATGCCCCCAATCGAATGCCTCAATCTAATGCCCCCAATCTAATGCCTCAATCGAATGCCCCAATCTAATCTAGTTTCTATATGAAAGGAGACGTTCAACAAAAACGTGGTCTTTGTTAAGTCGATTTGTTTGTTTGGTGTTTTTTTGTGGTTGTTGTTTTTCCCCTCACAACTCTGAAGCTTTGGGGTATAAACACAAGAACGCTAGAGATCTGCGTTGCTGTGACAGGGAAGTGTCCTGTGTGAACGGATGTGTGGATTAGGTGTCGGTGAGTTTAAGTAAGGCCTCGCACATCACAGTTTGATGAAGGACACGCGACAACATCAGTACTTGTCTTACAACTATAGGTGTTCAAACCCTACCTTCTCCTTTCAGCGACTACTTTCATGTTCACTTTTCTCAAAAACACGCATAAATGTTAATATTATTGCCCCTCAAATTGTTTGCATTAAGAAACCATTTTAATCACATATAATGTTAAACGTATAAACATTTTATTGTGGTCTTTCCCCTCGGATATTGACCTTCCTATGTTTTTTGAGTTGGGTGAGATTGACTTTTTGTGTTTGTGTGCTCTTGTCTACGTTGGAGACTGGTGTGTGTGTGTGTGTGTGTGTGTGTGTGTGTGTGTGTAGGTTCATACGGTCAGGTCGTCTGACCTCGCCCTGCTGCTGGCTTTGCTCAGTCGGCTCAGCGGTCTCGTGTCTTCTATCGTATCCGTGGCCTCCAGCTCCACGTCCAGCAGTGGAGCGCCCCTCTCCCTGTTCCCCGCCGCCTCCACCTCCGCGTCCTCCTCCTCCTGCTCCTCCTCCGCCTCTTGCTGGTGGAGCGTCACGCCGCCCGTCTCCGTGGTCTGGGCGTAGGACGGCAACGTCTCGTCGTACGCCCTGGAAGACGTGTGCTCCGGGGCTGGCCTCTTTTCCTCCTTCTTCTCCTTCTCCTCCTCCTCCTCCTCCTCCGGCCCGTGGAAGGGTCTCCCGGCCTCCATGCCCACCTCGGCCAGCGGGTACAGCTGGCGGGCGGGCGGGGCCTTCTCCTCCTCCAGCAGCTTGTAACCTTTGGCCCTGGGGAGGCCGGGCAGGGCCAGCGGGGACCTCCCCTGGAGCAGCGGCAGCGGGGGGGCCGACGCCTCCCCCGGCGCGGGGGCCGGCGCCGGCGTGCGGAAGACGAAGCGGATCTTCTTGAGGCCCAGGTGGCTGATCTCCACGAAGTTGAGGAAGAGCGAGACGCACGCCACGGCCAGCATGAAGATGATGAAGACCGTCTTCTCGGTGGGCCGCGACACGAAGCAGTCCACCGTGTTGGGGCAGGGCCAGCGGCTGCACTTGTAGAGCGGCAGGATGCGGAAGCCGTACAGGAAGTACTGGCCCACCACGAAGCCCACCTCGAACAGCGTCTTGAAGATGATGTGGCAGATGTACGTCCTCAGCAGGGTGCCCTCCAGACGGAACTTCTTGCTGCCCTTGGTGCCGGTCTCCTTGGTGGTGCGCACGCTGCCCTGGTCGGGCGCCAGCGGCGGCCGGTCCTCGCTCAGCTCCAGCTGGCGGCTGAGCTCCGTCTCCTCGCGCTCCTTGCGCTTCTCCTCCATGTGAACGTGGTGCACGGCATGGCCCACGTACACCAGTGACGGCGTGGACACGAAGATGATCTGCAGTACCCACAGGCGGATGTGGGAGATGGGGAAGGCCTCGTCGTAGCACACATTCTCACAGCCAGGCTGCTGCGTGTTGCACACGTAGTCCGACTGCTCGTCGCCCCACACGAACTCGGCAGCCGTGCCGAGAATGAGGATGCGGAAGATGAAGAGCACCGTGAGCCAGACGCGGCCGATCACCGTGGAGTGCTCGTTCACCTCCTCTAGGATGTTCCCCAGGAAGCTCCAGTCGCCCATGGTCGGTCCCTAGCACTGCGGAGTAAAGGGTGGGGCAGGGAGGGAGAGGAGGGATATAGGGTGGGGGAGATTAGAGGGGGAGGGGAAACGTCGAGGTCTAAAGTTACACTCAGCACAATCCTCCGTCAACCATTATTTAATGTGGCCACGTCGATTCCGTTGGAACACTTTGGTGACAAAACATAAAACGCCGTCCGTCGTTCTCTGACTCTTCCTCCCTCTCTAGGACATGTGCGTAAAAGCACACGCTCAACATAAACTGCCAAATAATGACCAATTATCGTTACACAAAACTCTGTAGGACACTTAACGCTGCAATCCATACAATCTCGGATTTGTGCGACTAAAGTCACACTTTAAAGGACTTTCTTAAAACACCATCCTTCTAAAAAAGTCCCTTCATCTGTAAGGTAAATCAAACTCAGACAAAAGTCCCTTCGTCTGTAAGGTAAATCAAACTCAGACAAAAGTCCCTTCATCTGTAAGGTAAATCAAACTCAGACAAAAGTCCCTTCATCTGTAAGGTAAATCAAACTCAGATAAAAGTCCCTTCATCTGTAAGGTAAATCAAACTCAGATAAAAGTCCCTTCATCTGTAAGGTAAATCAAACTCAGACAAAAGTCCCTTCATCTGTAAGGTAAATCAAACTCAGATAAAAGTCCCTTCATCTGTAAGGTAAATCAAACTCAGATAAAAGTCCCTTCATCTGTAAGGTAAATCAAACTCAGATAAAAGTCCCTTTGCCTGTAAGGTTGCGGGAAAACCGTATAAAAAACCCAGAATGAAGCCACTTGCCACAGCTGCGTCTCCAGCGAGGTCGAGTCCCACTGCTCTCTGTGCCCGTCGGGATGGAGGATGAGGAGGATGAGGAGGAGGAGGGGGGGGAAAAGTTCACTTGTTTCCTGCCCTCTTTTCCCACCTAGAGCTCTGTCCTTGTCGCCCCACTGAGCAGATGTGAACGAATCGACTGTGATGGTTGGTTTTTTAGTTGGCTGCCATATGTAAGCTTGGAGCCAGACGGCTTTTATGTGGCGACCGAGGAGACAATAGGATCAGCGGAGCCCGGCCTCGGGGCCCTCGAACCAACATGGACACCACGCAGCCAGGGCACTGAGTACACACACACACACACACACACACACACACACACACACACACACACACACACACACACACACACACACACACACACACACACACACACACACACACACACACACACACACACACACACACACACACACGTGCACAAACACACACACAGTGCAACCACACAACTCACTACACACAACTTAGACACGTGCACACACACACACACACACACACACACACACACACACACACACACACACACACACACACACACACACACACACACACACACACACACACACACACACACACACACACACACAAAGTATAGACATGTAGTACACTTAAAAGTGTACACAAGCGGTATAGATAGAAATGACAGCTATAGCAATGTAGGCGGACAAAAACTACGGACCAGAAAAAGCTACTGCAAATAAACTTTATTTTTCACATCAATCAGGAACCTAAGGGGCTCCTGATGAGCAGGTGCCAAAATAACAAACAGGTAGTAAACTGTAGGTAGGATTTAAGAGCTAGTATTAGAGTGTAACTTGTTAGAAATTGCCAGGCCCTCTCTCAGCTTTTAGTGAGTGAAACCGTGTGAGAATATCCGTTCCAGTTGACTGCATCTGCCTTTGTTGGAGCCAATTTACATTCTTAGACCACGCCCATCACATTTCTGACCAATCAGGGCTTCTTCACCACGATTGGTTGAGGGAATCCATCCTCGCCTGTCAATCACAGGTGCATGAATTGTTGTTGTTTTTCCTGTGCACATACCAATGTGTCTCGGACACAAACACACAGGTTCTATTTAGTGTCAGGACTTTATATATTGATAACCTGTACACTACTGGACACATATTTGCTTGAGAGACCATAATGGCTGATCTCTCGATATGTCATCTGCTTCTATCTGACCAAGAACTCAATTAAATAGTAAGCCATTGAAACACAAAATAACATTTAAACATTAGTTAATTCAATTCAGGCTTCTTTCTAAAAATGGAGGTTTAGCGTATGCTCTGCCACCCACTCAGTATTCCCTCACACGACCCCACCAGTTGAGAACCATACAACCATACAACCTCAAGAATTTAACCTACAGCTTCCTTCAAAACAGAAAGTGGCAGCAAATTGGCAGCTTACCCTTAAAAGTGTTCAAGAGTCAAATAAAAAGAACACATCAACCAGAAGCACCAACCAATGGAGCGTGTGTTGCCCACCGCCCTCACAAGGACAACAGGGACCGGAGACAGACTGACCAGAGGACAACCAAGCTGCTCCACTAATTGGCAACAAGCTCCAGCTGAGCCCACCACACCTAAATCACCAATCACACACACACTCACACGCACACACACACACACACACACACACACACAGGAGACATAGCAGAAAATACAGATGACCGATCACTGGCTGTAATACTAATTATGGCTTTTTATTATGGTTTTGAAAGTAACTGTAATAGGTTGATTGTCTTTGACTTTCTGCTCCTACTGATTCTAGTCTACAACCCACAGTCTGCTCCATTGTGACTTATTTCAGTCTTAATGTATCATTCAACCGGAGTGCATTGAATCTACCACCTACTGTCTACTGACCTTTTGAAATCTTTGAACACACCTAGGATATACTGGAGTTCATTTGAACTGGGACGTCGTCATTTTCGAGTTCCACATCGGAAATGTTAAAATGGATTTTCCACTCGGAAAATGGGAAGAAGCTCACAATTCACTGTTATGTTCTCAACACACGCCCTACTGACCAACACACATTGATTCCAAAAGACAAAGTGCTATATTGCTATGGAAGGCGCGCTCACACTAAATGTTCTTTGAACAGAATGGGTACATGGAAGTCATTTTGACAAATGATATCGTAATGGATGTTTTAGTGAAGCCAGGAGAGGGGATGGTTTGACCACCCAGACTGGTATGTATATATTCTCAGAGACTCAGTCACCTTGATTATACTCAGAGACTCAGTCATGCTAAATCAATGTGTTTGTATTGTCTGTGGAGTGTCTGTGTGAACGTGAGCGTGCCTGTCTGTGTGGACGTGAGTGTGCCTGTCTGTGTGGACGTGAGTGTGCCTGTCTGTGTGGACGTGAGTGTGCCTGTCTGCGTGGACTCGAGTGTACCTGTCTGCATGGACTCGAGTGTGCCTGTCTGTGTGGACGTCTTTGTGCCTGTCTGTGTGGAGGTGAGTGTGCATGTCTGTGTGGACGTGAGTGTGCCTGTCTATGTGGACGTGAGTGTGCCTGTCTGTGTGGAGGTGAGTGTGCCTGTCTGTGTGGACGTGAGTGTGCCTGTCTGTGTGGACGTGAGTGTGCCTGTCTGTGTGGAGGTGAGTGTGCCTGTCTGTGTGGACGTGTTTGTGCCTGTCTGTGTGGACGTGAGTGTGCCTGTCTGTGTGGAGGTGAGTGTACCTGTCTGTGTGGACGTGTTTGTGCCTGTCTGTGTGGACGTGAGTGAACCTGTCTGTGTGGACGTGAGTGTACCTGTCTGCGTGGACGCGAGTGTGCCTGTCTGCGTGGACGTGAGTGTGCCTGTCTGTGTGGACGTCTTTGTGCCTGTCTGTGTGGACGTGAGTGAACCTGTCTGTGTGGACGTGAGTGTACCTGTCTGTGTGGAGGTGAGTGTGCATGTCTGTGTGGACGTGTTTGTGCCTGTCTATGTGGACGTGAGTGTGCCTGTCTGTGTGGACGTGTTTGTGCCTGTCTGTGTGGACGTGAGTGTGCCTGTCTGTGTGGACGTCTTTGTGCCTGTCTGTGTGGACGTGAGTGTGCCTGTCTGTGTGGACGTGAGTGTGCCTGTCTGTGTGGACGTGTTTGTGCCTGTCTGTGTGGACGTGAGTGTGCCTGTCTGTGTGGAGGTGAGTGTACCTGTCTGTGTGGACGTGAGTGTGCCTGTCTGTGTGGAGGTGAGTGTACCTGTCTGTGTGGACGTGTTTGTGCCATCATATGTGTGTCACTCCACCAGGAATGTGAAGAATCTCCGCTGTTTGGTGAAAGGACACAGATGGTCCTCATAGACCACCCAACAATTGGCTGAACAATGGCTCTGTGGCACCAAGCGTCTGATCTGGGGTACGAGCTGTGGCTGCTGTTTGGACCGCCGTCTGTTCCGGGTTGGGGGAATGTGAAAGAAGTGGTTTAAAATCAGCTCTTCTCGACGCAATGTCACCAAACGTGGGCAGTGTGTGTTGGCGAGAGAATACCTGGGAAATTAATTTGTTCATTTGTAATGGATACAATAAAATTTGTGTGTGTACAGATATGTATTTGTGTGTGTGTGTGTGTGTGTGTATGTATGTACATGTGCATATTCTTGTTTGTGTATGTATATGTGTGTATTCTCATGTTTCTGTGTATTTGTGTATTTGTGTGTGTGCGTGTACATGTGTGTATTCATGTGTGTGTGTGTGTGTGTGTGTGTGTGTGTGTGTGTGTGCGTGTGTGTGTCCGTGCATGTGTGTATTCATGTGTGGGATGTGTCCGTATGTGTGTGTGTCTGTGTGTGTGTGTGTGTGTCCGTGCATGTGTGTATTCATGTGTGGGATGTGTCCGTATGTGTGTGTGTCTGTGTTTGTGTAAGACAGACAGCGTAGCGTAGGGGGGGTGGGTCCAGGCCTGAGTGCTACACCAATAACACATCACATATCTTGTGATGTTCTAACTTCATACTGTAAGCATCCTCATTATTCAGTGTTTGCCCGTGGCTGTGTACCATGCCTTCGGCCTCAGTACTTCAACTCTCTGGGTCTCACAGACCCATTAAGGATCGTGTGTTTGGATCTTTAAAATGTTCCCTTGGCGGGTGCACTCCCTTAAATGTGTGCTAAGTGAATGTAAAACAACAGGATATGGGTGCCTGGTATTGGCATGGACGCACTGGCATGACTACGCCGTAAAACATGTAATTACTGTATATCCAACTGTAGCGATTCTCCAAGACTCTTTTAGTAAACCACCCACAGACTTGGGAAAGGTTTATTTGAAGAAACATTTTTGTTTGTCCATTATCTAAACTGTTGAGAAGCTTTTGCCCCGGAGGAAACGGTTGATAATGACATTTAACAAACAGAATACAACAACCACATAACAAACAGCAGGTCATGTTTATGGCAACATATTCTAACAGATACACAATTCATGTTCAGCTAACTCCCAGAATTGTTCCACGGTTTTAAGACACAAAAGAGAAAAAACTCATTTGTTTTACAATTCAGCTATCTCACTTATCTTAGACCTCACTCTAAATAGATGTGTTTTTTTCCCATCTTAATGTGTATAACTGAAAGAACATTACATAAACGTTATCTACAATAGTGGTCAACAACACACATCTTCTCACATGTTCAAATGAATCATGTGATGAGTTAGGACTCTTTTCAAAGACCTTCCTCTCAACCTGTCTGTGCCTGTTGGTCTCTGAACTTCTGAAGCTCAACCTATTGTACACATTTTAATAAAGATCAGATTGCGTTGGGAGAAAGTGTAGGGCTCTATCTTGCCGTGGTTTATCATCATCCAGCGATTGCTGAAGGCCTCTGTGTAGGCCTACCCTAGCACCAGTGGTACCCCAAGCCAGTGTGCCACAGCAAGACAAGAGTGAAACTAAGTGATATGGGACAATTAAGTTTGGATTGAAAAAAGAACACATTTCCAACTTTTCTAACATTTCTAACCACAGCGACAAATATGTAGACGAGTCCAGTGGGATACCTTTTATCAAAGTTCTGTGCGTTCACTCCTAGTGGAAGGTGATTGGTTAGCGACGGCGAATCATCGCAACCTAAAACAAAACCCCAAAAACCTAATGTAACCGCAGTAATGTAACAACAGAAGATGTCCTCTGCAGCAGGCGGAGCTGCGGGAGCACATGGGGGTGTGGGACCAGGGCGGCGGTGGCGGCTGCGGCGGCGGCGGCCATGTTGAGCACAGAGGGAGTCCCTTTAAAGAGCCAGCGTGTTGATATAGCACTCGCTGGCACGCTAAGCCCCCCTCGTGAATGGCGCTAGGATCTCACACAAAAGACATGATGTCATGACGGAGGTCGCGGGCCTCTATTGAGAGCACGCGGCGAGGCGTGATTAGGCCAGATTAAAACCAGCGCAGCACGGCCCACCAACCAGCGGCCCAACGGGACGCTAACAAACCTATCGTACCGCCATCTGCTGCTGGCGTGATGGCGTGACGGCGTGATGGCGCGGCACGCTTCCTGTCGAACAGCAGCGCGAGGCGGGTACCAGGTGGGTTCCCTGCGCTTTACCTTATTGGTGGATCGGATCACAAAGGCGAAGTGAAGTGAAGTCCCAAAGAAAGCGTCGGGCCGGGATTTCTAAATGAACGCAAAAATGTCCGGGATTCGGCTTTTGCTTCCGACATTCCGTCACATTACTTTACATTACTTCGACATTTCTCCATTTCTCTCTCATGCCACCATTGGTCGGTCATGTATATGCTATAACTTAAGCCCTGCACGCAAACATTGGCCGAACTACATCTCAATCAATACCTTCAGCAAATGGTACCCGATAGTATTATATCATATAATTATATAATGGATCATATCCACTCCTCTCTAATGAGATACTTCTTGCAGGTACAGCTGTGGCAGAGGCTGGCACTAAGTGACTGCAGTTTCACACTCAAAACCTAATATTAAAGGCACATTCAAACTGAAAAACTTTGCGTGAAGACTCCTCGACACCTTCACACGTTTGACCCGAGTCGTCCTGCGGTTCACGTTTGATGTACAAGTGGCACACATCATGAGTGAGCCAATACCAAAAGACTAAACCCGATTACTGTATTTACGTGAAAGTGGATCGATAAAATCAGAACTGAAAACCAAACGTGAAGCGACAGTCAGAGTCCGCTGCTCAGTAAAAAGCCCCAGCGGGTACATGGTGGTCCGTATCTGGCCCGGTATCTTCTACAAACCCACAGAGCAAACGACAACCAGCTTCCAGCCCATCACAAGAGCTGAAACACCAGGCTCCCTCTGTGCTTCCTGCACAGTTAGCACCTCCGGGTATATTTTAAACCTGTACCCCCCCAAAATGGCAAATACTTCTCTACGCCGGCCGAGACGAAACACCGGCTGTAACAGATAACGTGTGTAACGTTAAGTGTAAGGACACGCCTCCTCCTCCCACACCCGGGCCACAGAGAAAGGGGTCAAGCGGGGTTGCTTTAGAGAGATGGTATCAGCACCGTGACCCGGAGGGCAATCCTCAGGCCCATGACATCGCACAACACTAAGACCTCTATGGGGCTCGTTGTCAGTAAAACTTTGTGAGTAAAAATGAAAAAAGCCTATTTGTCCGTTTGGCCGCGGTTCACTTCGTACGCTCTATTCTTCGGGAACAGATGTTTTTGGTGACCTTGTTGCCACACCGGCCCAGAAACAAAAACGGCTTGGTTTGTTTTTTTAGTTATTCATTATTTTCCTGAGTCTACGGTTTGTTTTGTTGGACGTTTGGCGGCCGACGTCCAGGTCAAACAGGTGGGCGTATCCGACCGTGGATTTTATGCGAGCGGCATAAGTGTTTCCCCGTGAGAGAGCGCTCTTGTTTTCCCCACAATGAGAACAAAGTGTCCGCTTTCCTTCCAACGATCGTTAGCTCAATTAAACCTACAAAGCCTCCGAGCCAAACCCGCAATCTGAGGATTTTATTCCTATTTTTTCCCCCCTGTTAGTTTTTTTGGCACACGGCGACCGCTGCCATCAACAATAAAAAAAAAACCTAGAAAAATATAAAAAATATTTGTTTCGGAAATTTTAACGGGACAGTTTTACTACTTTACTACTTTTCGTAACAAATTGTAATCTATGCTTGTGTATGTGTCTATACAGGAACACACACACACACACACACACACACCATTACACAGAGTCCTGACAGGTCCTATGTTATCTGGTACAGGGCCATTCCATTGTGTTGTGGTGAGCGGGTGTTGCTGCCTCTCAGCTGGACGGAGCTCAGGGACATTGTATTTGCGAGGTCAACTTTGTTGAAGTTGGACCGGCTGAAGACCGAGATGATAACCTCACAGGACCACACGGTTGAGAAGCTTGGGAAGGGCACAGCCTGCGCTGCTACAAGACGCATACATCAACAGGAAAACACACAAAAGCACACACACACACACACACACACACACACACACAGTCTCTCAGGCTCGCACACAAACACACACACACACACACCAACACACCAGCATCTAGTGCCAAGGACATGAGGTTGAACGAGTAAGAAGAATGGAGGTGTAGGTAATGAAGGTGGTGAATAACAGGCTTTGGTTGTTGTTGTTGTTGTCTGACAGTCTGGAATACAGAGGAATTGCTCGGTAAGCTGACTAACTTGTTCAGACTAATTACCTGTATTTGTGCTTAAGACTTCCTGTTAACAGCAACACACACACACACACGCATGCGCACACACACACACACACACACACACACACACACACACACACACACACACACACACACACACACACACCGCCACCCTGCCCATTTGTTAACAGACATAGCAGACATAAAGGTAAAAGGCCGCTATTGTCTGGGACGCTGTGTGTGTGCGTGTGTGTGTGTGTGTGTGTGTGTGTGTGTGTGTGTGTGTGTGTGTGTGTGTGTGTGTGTGTGCGCGTGTGTGTGTGTGTGTGTGTGTTACAGTGTGGTGTGTGATGGAGTATGAGAAAGGGAAATGCAGGGAATTTATTTGTTTGGATAAAAATGGCGTGTGCTTGCAGTGTGAAAGTGTGCGTGTGTTTGTGTGTGAGCATGTATAAGAGAGACCGTTAGCAGGTGAGCTGTGGTCCTGTGAACCAGACAAGGTCTTGGTTTACAGGCCTCAGACCAGTGACTAACTTCCTGTCAGTCTCTCCAGAGAGGAGCTGTCACTCAACAGCACAGCATTATGGGAGTGCCACACCCCTCTAATGGTCCTTTCACGTGTGACTGACCAGCAGCCCATATATGGTGGTGGAACCGGGCCCCGGGGCCACAGGCTGAGCGCTCTCTCCGGCTTGACTTTAGCCGCCACGCTTGGAGTCAGACTTCAAAAGCATTCACAGCTCAAATGGCGCCGTACAGAAAGACGACTTTATGTACGCGGCTGACGCTGACAATCTTCTTCTTTAATTCTTCCTATCGACAATGTAGTGGGGGCGGCAACAGCTCTGGAGGTAGAGCGGTCATCTGACAACCGGAAGGTTGCTGGTTCGATGCCCCGGCTCCTCTTAGCAAAAGTGCAGAGGTGTCCTTGAGCAAGACACCCTAACCCTAACTGCTCCTGACGTGCGAGGAGACAAATACAGGAAGTGGTATATATGTGTGTGTGTGTGTGTGTGTGTGTGTGTGTGTGTGTGTGTGTGTGTGTGTGTGTGTGTGTGTGTGTGTGTGTGTGTGTGTGTGTGTGTGTGTGTGTGTGTGTGTGTGTGTGTGTGTGTGTGTGTGTGTGTGTGTGTGTGTGTGTGTGTGTGTGTGTGTGTGTGTGTGTGTGTGTGTGTGTGTGTGTGTGTGTGTGTGTGTGTGGTCCTTATGCTAGAAACACACACACACACACTCTCTCTCACTTGTACTTCTGGCACCACAGCACGCTCACTAGAAAGCGCGTCTTCTCTCTCTCTCTTTGCATTACCTTCCTCTTCTCCTTCCTGTCCTTCTCCCTCTCTTTCTCATGCACACACAAACACACGCCAGGCAATGTTCAAACATAGAGAGAGAGAGAGAGCTGGGGTGAGAGAGCGGGAAAGAGAGAGACGTGAGAGAGTAAAGGAGGGTGAGAGAGGAAAGGAGGGTGAGAGAGGAAAGGAGGGTGAGAGAGGAAAGGAGGGATGAGAGAGAGAGAGAGAGAGAGAGAGAGAGAGAGAGAGAGAGAGAGAGAGAGAGAGAGAGAGAGAGAGAGAGAGAGAGAGAGAGAGAGAGAGAGAGAGAGAGAGAGAGAGAGGAGAGGAGGGTGAGAGAGGAGGGTGGAGGGTTCTCACCAGTGCAGGAGGAAGAGGAAGGGCAGCCTGGTCTCAGCACACCGCCAGGGGAGAGACACACAATGGAGCAGAGCACAGAGGATGTGGGTGCTGTGTGTGTGTGTGTGTGTGTGTGTGTGTGTGTGTGTGTGTGTTTGTGTGCGTGCATGCGGGCGTGTGTTTCATCTGAGTCTAGTGTGTGTGCGTGTGTTGGTGGGTAGGTGGGTGGGTGTCCAAGCACAGAGATTACACAACAGGTACAAACCTCTAAGGAACACCATAATAAAGCCAGAGTGTTTATTGTGTGTGTGTGTGTGTGTGTGTGTGTGTGTGTGTGTGTGTGTGTGTGTTTGAGTGACTGCAGGTATGGTGGTGGCTGTAGATGTTCGATGAGGGCGACACCCTACTATATCTGTCTGTCTTGTGTCTGCCTGTCCCTCTGTCTGTCTTTATTTCTGTCTGCCTGCCTGTCTGACTATCTGTCTGTCCATCCATCTGTCTGTTTGTCTGTCCATCCTGTCTGCCTGCCTACCTGGCTACCTGTTCTTCTGACTATCTGCATGGCTGTCTCTGCCTGTCCGTCTCTCTTTTTGTCTGTCTGTCTGTCTGTCTGTCTGTCTGTCTGTCTGTCTGTCTGTCTGTCTGTCTGTCTGTCTCAACACATGGCCCGGTCCCCGTAGGGACTGCCCACCACAGCGTCAGCCAGCGGTCACCACAATGTAATCTGGAGACAGGGGGCCGCTGCGGCCCCGCCACCACACACAGGAATGTCTCACCCGCCATGCCACAGGTCAGACAACTGATTGATTACCCATTATGTGCTTTCCCCAACATAAGTCACTTAAACAATGACCAGGATGACCCGGAAGCAATAAAACACCAAATAAAATGTAAAAGGCACTGAGAGCGAATAACATGTTGGGGTGTGTTTACGTGTCATAAGTCTGTCATGTAATTCATCATACATATTGCTGATAATGATCCTCACCTCTTCATAGGAATTCCACCTCACAGATCGTTACAGAATGTTACAAAACACTACAGAACGTTACAAAACACTACAGAATGTTACAGAATGTTACAGAACATTACAGAACGTTACAGAATGTTACAGAACACTACAGAACGTTACAAAACACTACAGAATGGTACAGAATGTTACAGAACGTTACAGAATGTTACAGAACATTACAGAACGTTACAGAATGTTACAGATAGCGACAGAACACTACAGAATGTTACAAAACACTACAGAATGTTACAGAATGTTACAGAACATTACAGAACGTTACAGAATGTTACAGAACATTACAGAACGTTACAGAATGTTACAGAACATTACAGAACGTTACAGAACATTACAGATAGCGACAGAACAGTACAGAACGATACAAAACACTACAGAACGTTACAGAACGTTACAGGTAGCGACAGAACAGTACAGAACGATACAAAACACTACAGAACGTTACAGAACGTTACAGAACGTTACAGAGTGTTATAGAGCGTAACATAACATTACAGAAAATTACAAAACATAACAGAAGGTTACAGATCGTTACAGAATGTAACAACTGCCAAATTGATCGTTAAACACTCACTTCAAGTGAGCAGTTTATTTTCGTAAGGTTTAGTTTGAGGCCGTCGGCTGGTGGTTTGTTTGTGTGACCTGATGAACAATGTGGTCCTTTCATTCACAGTTTGTTTTCAGGGATGTATGAAGGGCACACGCACACGCACACACACACACACACACACACGCATGCACGCACGCACGCACACACACACGCACACACACAAACACGCACACACACACACACACGCACACACACACACACACACACACACACACATGACATGCCCTCACCCACACCCATATCCCCAAACACACACCCACACACACGCCATTACCCACACCCATATCCCCCCCCCCCCACACACACACACACACACCCTTACCCACACCCATATCCCCCCCCCCACACACACACACACACACACACACCCTTACCCACACCCATATCTCCCCCCCCCCCCCCCCCCACACACACACACACACACCCTTACCCACACCCATATCTCCCCCCCCCCCCCCCCACACACACACACACACACACCCTTACCCACACCCATATCTCCCCCCCCCCCCCCCCCACACACACACACACACACCCTTACCCACACCCATATCTCCCCCCCCCCCCCCCACACACACACACCCCGCTTTTTGATTCTCAATCATCACGTGGATATTAAACACTGACCAAAATCAGTAACGCACCAACACACAGACACACACACACACACACACACACACACAGACACACACACACACACACACACACACACACACACACACACACACACACACACACATACACATATACCACTTCCTGTATTTGTCTCCTCCTCCGCCTCTACTCTCTCTCGGTTCGGAGGGAAAGGCGGCCATTACAGACCAAATGAATAAAAACAAAACAAGCTAATCGTTGGTGTTTCATTTGAAGCGTTGATAACACATACTTCCTCCATGTGGCATTAGAGATTAAATTAACTGAAAAAAAAACCTGATCTAAATCCCCCATTGAGGGATATATATATATATATATACATATATATATATATATATATATATATATAGATACACACATTTATATATACACACACACACAAACATACACACATATATATATGTACATACATACATATACATATATATATATATTATACTAACCCTCACTGCATCAGTAGAGTCAATCAACGTATGAATAACTATTTTCATAAATGTCAAATATAAAGTTGAAAGAAGGCGGAGGGGAGGAGCTAACTTTGACCCTAGTGACCCCCATGTTATGCGTCCGTAACGTATGCCCGCTCAGCGCCTCCAACCAGGAACAATAACAGTCTGCCCCCCGGGGTCAGG
>CM051015.1:3030826-3033326 GCA_027704905.1 Muraenolepis orangiensis | reverse complement strand
AACATAAACAGCATGAACAATTTATAATTTGACTTATTCTGTCTGAAAACCTGCGTTGTTACACAGTAGTTTACAAGTGAAGCATGAGTGTAAGTGTACTTGGATGGGAGAGTGTTTGAGTGTGTTCCAGAACATCGCAAAAATACATCATTTTTAATGCCGATCCTAAACAGAAGATGGTGCAAAGTGAGATGAGCTCGTCGTATATAAACGTCTTTCTCTCATTTTAAGAATAAGCCGATTATTGTAATTCAAAAACACCTTAAAAAAAGATACGCACATGACAAGCGGGTGGCAGCGTTATAAATCACTTAAGAGGGGAAACAAATAAACCTGGATAGATAGATAGTGACCCACTGGCATGCGTATCCAGAAGGGCTAATCAGCCCTCTATTATTAAACAGAACCTCTAAACTCCCACACACAACAACCAGTTGTCAAGCTCTGGGCTTCCAGTTCTAAAATGCCCCAACGCGGCCAAACAATAGATCACCGCAGGCCTGTGGGTCTGTGTACAACAGTGGGCAGATGAGGAGCCAGACAGCCATGTAAGGTAGCAGGCCTCAAGTGCTTCTGTGGGCACCACTGCCAGGGCTGGATCCTCCCTTGCCATGCTAAAAGGGAAGGTCTGGTGGCCCGGGGTGGAGGGGGGGGGGGGAAGGGGGGACGACAGGTGATCTGCTCCGGGCCACACTTAACACACAAATACCCCTATCCCTGATCTCTAGATCCTAGGCTGCTAGCAGAACAGGCGACCCCCCCCCCCCCACGGCCCTGCACCCCAAACACTTTCCAACACGGACGTTAAAATCTGCACTTGCAAGGTCAAGTTAGAGCACTTATGTTATGTGAGCTCGCAGCTTGTGGGGAAGTTGGGACAGAAAAAAAAGGAAAGTCTCCAATTCGTTTGCTGAAGTAAAATCTATTTTTGTCCATTTTAGGCCAAGCGTCAATTCTATTCGTAAAGCCGCCCTCAGTGACCCAATTCAGGTTTCAAACGGCTTCACAAACCCTCAGTACAGTACAACCCCCCCCCCCCTCCTAACCCTCGGCCCATTAAAGGGAAGGAACCGTGAGTGTCATCCCAGGTGCTGAATGTGCAGGCATGTGATGGGAGCAAGAGACAAGGCGGCAGCGACGGCGGACCCTTCGCGGCCGCCCCTGGTGTCACAGCAGACGGAACGCATTCTGTGAACCATCGCGCACACACACACACCCACTGTAGATGCTGGGGATACGTGTGGCTGAATGTAAGCAAACAAATGAGCGCTTCTAGAGGACCCTTAATGCCCCCGCTGTCACAACACAGCGGCCCGCACCGTGAGCCCTGATTGGTCAGGATATTTATGTTATAGAACTGTTGGCAGAGCCTTGTAAAACAGTTTTAGCCCGTAGAACATGTATATTACAGGTATTTCTTTGTGTATATTATACATACAGTATATATATATATATCGTTTTCTTTTGTATATTCATATAGGCATATTGGCATGTTCCACCTTAATGAGTTAGGTTGTGCTACCGGTAACCACAGTTATGTATTTTATAAATAAACTATATATTATATAGTTACAAAATATAAATGATAAAATAAATATAAGATGAAGATGTATTTATGCATTTATTCAGCATTATTATTCATTACCAAGCCGCGCAGCCGAGTGCATCCCTAAAATAGAACACATCATATCAAATCTGGGGATGCTTTACAGCCATTGCTCCTAACATGATGACATCGCTGTGGCCTATTTTAGTAGCTTCAAGTACTCCATAACATTTTAAAGCCGCCAGATTATTTAAGAGGGCCCCGTGTGACCTGTAGCTGGGCCGTTGGGTGGTCTCCGTCAGGGGCCCCCGGGAGCTCAGTCCGCTCCTTTATCTGCAGAATTCTTCCACATACGTAAAGCAAAGCCCCCGTCACGAGGGAACCCGCTAGGTCATTGTAGCTCTCTAAATTTCCTTTTATTTTGCTAAGAACACACAACCAAGACCCTTTTATAGACGGATCCATCCATAAGGGCTCTATTGCGCTCGTCGCATACACACTCGCTGCTTCACCAGGTCGTTAGTGTAAACAACGCACCAATTATAAGGTAAAGCCAACACCTAAAGTGGCTGTGTGTTTATGATGATCCCCTCGGAGACTAGCGGCCGTGGATGGAGTGTGAACGGTGTCAAACACGGCTATGCCTAGCGCTACCTAACACACACACACACACACACACACACAGAGGATATATAGAGTGTTTAAAGCAGAAACACCTGCCCACTGTTAATCCTATACACAGTGGAGACATGAGTCAAAGAAGAGGGGGAGAGAGAGAGAGGAGAAGGGAGAGAGAGAGAGAGAGAGAGAGAGAGAGAGAGAGAGAGAGAGAGAGAGAGAGAGAGAGAGAGAGAGAGAGAGAGAGAGAGAGAGAGAGAGAGAGAGAGAGAGAGAGAGAGAGAGAGATTGTAAGGGAAAGCATCTGGTTAAATGTTTGAGGAACAATAGACGGAA
>CM051015.1:3003326-3025826 GCA_027704905.1 Muraenolepis orangiensis | reverse complement strand
GCGTGCGCCTCAAGGGGGCGCTGCTCCAGACGTACGTCCTGAGCATCCTGATCCGCACGGTGATGGAGGTGACCTTCATCGTGGTGCAGTACCTCATCTACGGCGTCTTCCTGCAGGCACTCTACCTCTGCAAGGCCTGGCCCTGCCCCAACCCCGTCAACTGCTACATGTCGCGGCCCACCGAGAAGAACGTATTCATCGTGTTCATGCTGGTGGTGGCTGGCGTGTCCCTGCTGCTCTCCGTGGTGGAGCTCTACCACCTGGCCTGGAAGCGCGTGCGCAAGTGCGTGCGAAGGAAGGCCGCGGCGCGGAAGAAGAGCCAGAAGGTGGCGACCGCCCCGCAGGCCCCCCCCACGCCCTCCGTCTCCTGCACCCCGCCGCCCGACTTCAGCCAGTGTCTGGCGGTGTCCCCCGGCCAGATGAACGCCATGGCCTCCGTGGGCGCCATGGAGGCGCACCCCTTCAGCGACCGGGTGGCACTGCGGCAGAACTCCGAGAACATGGCCGCCGAGCTCCACCGCAGCCGAGACAACGTGGAGGGATCGGCCGACTTCCTCCGGATGAGCTACGACCGGCCGGAGGGCCACCAGAAGGACAAGCGGCGCCTGAGCAAGATCAGCGGGAGCAGCAGCCGCGCTCGACCTGCTGACCTGGAGGTGTAGAGAGAGAGAGACAGACAGACAGACAGACAGACAGACAGACAGACAGACAGACAGACAGACAGACAGACAGACAGACAGGACAGACAGACAGACAGACGGACGGACGGACGGACAGACAGACGGACGGACAGAGATGGGAGGGTGCTGGAGAAAGGGGAGAGGGGAGACAAAGACAGAATGAAGACACAAAAAGAGAGTCGTGGTGTTGAGATATTGATGGACACAGCTTGAAAGTAAAAAAAGACTTAAGGGCTCCACAGACAACAACGTCAGACAGCGTGACATCTGTGGAAACACTGACATGTGTACCGAAAACACACTCTACCCAAGCTTGAAAAATATACATGCGAGTTGTAAAAGCTGTGATAATGTACAATGTACTGGTAAGCTTTGAGATGATGTAAACCATGTTAAATGCACAAAAACAGATCTCGAATCAGATCTAAATAAGAGTAAGAAGACACAGAGATTAGAGAAGGGAAACTGACGAATCTCAACCGACCATCAGAGACACAATAAGGGATTTAGTTAATATCTACATTGTACTTTGTAGAACATTTCACACATTTCAACCACGCAATAAATCAGACATTAGAGTTGAACATAACTACTCATAACGGCTCACTGTTTTACTCACAACCAACCCCGGTGTACTGTGCACTTGTGTGGGCCTACTGTGTGAAACTATTACATACATTGGATGTTGATGTACAAAATGTTAACTTATCATTTTATTATCAACTCAATGAAGGTGCCTTGACGTGTCACACAAGAGTATGCTCTGTTTTCTGAATATCATGAAAATATATGTTTTAAAATAATGAAATATATTAATAATGAACTTTCCTAAGTTGACAAAACTAAAGAAGAAGAGAAAAAGAAAAAATACAGGTCTAATAATCAATAATGTTTGCATTATTGAGATGCACTTTGAGGACATTGCTTTGAACGGTGTTCTACATGTTCTATATCTTAACTTTGAGACTTGGAGGCTGTTTGGCGTGTTCTGACCACTAGGTGGGGACATTGTATTTCTTCTGGGAATCTCGCGAAGACCCATTGTGATTTTTTTTGTCAAATGCAATATAAAATGAATGTTTAAGTGCATTTGACATTTGTCATTCCTCTCCGCTGATTACAGAAAGAAAAAAATAAACATTATATTATCTGTGGTATGGGACGGACCATGGAGTTTGCGTTAGAACTTCAAATTGCTTGATTAAACAATTTCTGAAAAATAATAAATATTTTCTTTGTAGAAAAAGCGCCTACCGATCAAATCAACCAATCGGTCAGTATGTGTTTAGTGAACAATTGTTTTGGACGTTTAATGCAGTAGGTCACCCTGTGCTGTGGAGGGCGCCAGCAGCACCCTGCAATTATTAAAAACAACCAAACTGTCCGTGGAGATCCCTTCTTATTATTCCCTCTTATTATAACCTTATTATGCGTCCATGAGAGAAACATGATCACATAACATGATCACGTACGTGGTTGTTATGTATCAAACCACTACAGGTTCAATAATTACATTAAAAAAAACCCGTATTAATAATTACTATGAGCTACCAGACGGTACACCGTGTTTACCAAAACAACATCTAACCGAATGTTTATTCATGTGTATCGTTTATAGTATACACACACGTTCATTTAACTCCGAACCCATTTCAACTGGTCGAACTTTAGGCCCTTTTTGAACATGTATACCTGTATATCGGTGTATCCGACAAGCGAAATCAAATGTAATGTAATACAATTAAATACGACCATTAAGCAACAACGCGTATCAATATGGTCCATTTATTTCAGTGCTTGGTTTGAGTTTAAAACCACGCGTCATCGTGACAAGGAAAATGCCAATCAAGGATTGGCTCGGCTTCGTCACGTGGTCGTTAATTATTCATGACCTGTCCCCTCACTACCGGTTCTGGGGGAAACTGAGTATGTGAGAATCCCGCTTCCTGTCGCATGTGGAGGAGGAGACGGAGGAGACCCGAACGAACCGAAGAAGAAGAAGAAGAAGAAGAAGAAGCAGCAGCCGGCTCTACAGTCTGTGATCTGGGGCCCTCTTTTCAAATTAGAACAAGTTCATCCAGTACGGGTGTGGGGGCTCTTTCATTCAAAGTAAGTGCTGAACGAACTCTAATCGTAACCGCTGTTAAACCCATTTTGACACAGATAGCGATAGTGTCATTGAAGTTCTGTTCTGTTCAATGGTGTACGCACGTATACCATACTATACCCACTCTGTGTAGGTATAGAGTAGGTACCCATACCCACTCTATGTGTAGGTATAGAGTAGGTACCCATACCCACTCTGTGTGTAGGTATAGAGTAGGTACCCATACCCACTCTGTGTGTAGGTATAGAGTAGGTATAGAGTAGGTACCCATACCCACTCTGTGTGTAGGTATAGAGTAGGTACCCATACCCACTCTGTGTGTAGGTATAGAGTAGGTACCCATACCCACTCTGTGTGTAGGTATAGAGTAGGTACCCATACCCACTCTGTGTGTAGGTATAGAGTAGGTACCCATACCCACTCTGTGTGTAGGTATAGAGTAGGTATAGAGTAGGTACCCATACCCACTCTGTGTGTAGGTATAGAGTAGGTACCCATACCCACTCTGTGTGTAGGTATAGAGTAGGTACCCATACCCACTCTGTGTGTAGGTATAGAGTAGGTACCCATACCCACTCTGTGTGTAGGTATAGAGTAGGTATAGAGTAGGTACCCATACCCACTCTGTGTGTAGGTATAGAGTAGGTACCCATACCCACTCTGTGTGTAGGTATAGAGTAGGTACCCATACCCACTCTGTGTGTAGGTATAGAGTAGGTACCCATACCCACTCTGTGTGTAGGTATAGAGTAGGTACCCATACCCACTCTGTGTGTAGGTATAGAGTAGGTACCCATACCCACTCTGTGTGTAGGTATAGAGTAGGTACCCATACCCACTCTGTGTGTAGGTATAGAGTAGGTACCCATACCCACTGTGTAGGTATAGAGTAGGTACCCATACCCACTCTATGTGTAGGTATAGAGTAGGTATGTGCACCTGCATACCTGTACCATAATTACTAGTGTCACATCTGTCTAAATTGGAATTCATGGAGTTGTCGTATTAATAATAATAACAATGCATATTATTATTATTATCATCGTGTGTGTGTGTGTGTGTGTGTGTGTGTGTGTGTGTGTGTGTGTGTGTGTGTGTGTGTGTGTGTGTGTGTGTGTGTGTGTGTGTGTGTGTGTGTGTGTGTGTGTGTGTGTGTGTGTGTGTGTGTGTGTGTGTGTGTGTGTGTGTGTGTGTGTGTGTGTGTGTGTGTGTGTGTGTGTGTGTGTGTGTGTGTAGGATAAGACTGCAGAACATGAGGACTTTTTGGAGCAAAGCAGGCATTTTAGGTTCTGTGTCGGTGGCATTCGGGTCAATGTGGTGGTCACAGCAGAAGACTGAACCGGACCCAATGGCGTCCAGCTGTCCCTCGGAGAACACACGCTCCACCTCTCCGTACGAGTTAAAACTGGTCCAGGTCCTCTTCCGACATGGGGCCAGAACGCCACTCAAGTCTATTCCAGACATACTGGAAGTGAGTAATCTGCTATGCCTATTTATGAAGCTAACCACTAGAGGGCCCTCAGTAGAGAGCATACCTCCGCCACAAGAAAAAGTCCCCTGGATCCAGTTTAAGATCCCAATCTGCGCCAAAATCTTGGTCCATAAGTAATCTAACCATTACCATCACATTACACATCACATTACACATTACTTATATTACAAGCGTGCGTTTCAACATAGGTGGGCAAGGGAACCACTAGTCACCAGAAATCATAAGTGCATTTCCCTCCTAACAAGCCTCCAAGAGAAGAACCAGTAGAACCAGTGCTCAGGTAAAAGTACACTAAATTGGCTAACAATAGAACAACAGAGCTAACAAGCAAACACTCAAGCAACCCCTAGAGCTAGTAAGAGGCTAGTGCAAAGAGGAATTGGAACTAAGTTTTGGCCAATTCTTGACTGTACTACTACTATACACCGCTGTCTGGTCCTGTGTCCATCTCTAGGCCCAGTGGGTGCCGTCTCTCTTGGACCCTCCGGCCCACACCAGGATAGACTATGTGGTGACGGACCTGCAGGGAGGCCCTCAGCCACCAATGCCTGTGGAGGACGGCTACAGGAAAAACACTCTGACCGTGAGTATGTTGTGTGTGTTGTGTTTTCAAGCAGATTGGCTTGTCACCATAACCAAACCAGTGGAAGAACATGGCATGAACAAGGGACAGGGGTTGGGTTTGGGGCTGGACTATGATAAGGTATACACTCTGGGTATTGAATGACATTTTGGATAAAAGCGTCCAAAAAAAAGCCAAAGATAAATTGAATCAAATGGCAGACTTGGTCACAATCATCCATCCATCCATTCATCTTCTCCCGCTTATCCGTAATCGGGTCTTGGAGGTAGCAGCTTCAGCAGGGGACTCCAAACTTCCCTCTCCCTGGCAACATTGACTAGCTCTGACTGGGGGATCCCGAGGCGTTCCCAGGCCAGTGTGGAGATGTAATCACCCCACTTGTACCTCGGTCTGCCCCGTGGTCTCTTCCCAGTTGGATGTGCCTGGAAAACCTCCCTCGGGAGGCGACCAGGAAGCATCCTTACTAGATGCCCGAACCACCTCAACTGGCTCCTTTCTACGCGAAGGAGCAGCGGCTCTACTCCGAGTCTCTCACGAGTGACTGAGCTTCTCACCCTATCCCTCAGGGAGATACCAGCCACCCTCCTGAGGAAACTCATTTTGGCGGCTTGTATTCTCGTCCTTTCGGTCATTACCCATTGTTCATGGCCATAGGTGAGGGTAGGAACGAAGACAGATCGGTAGATCGAGAGCTTTGCCTTCTGGCTCAGCTCTCTTTTGGTTACAACGGTGCACCCAATACCGCTCCCGCTGCACCTATTCTCCTGTCAATCTCACGCTCCATCCTCCCCTCACTCGAGAACAAGACCCCGAGATACTTGAACTCCTTCACTTGGGATAAGGACTCCCTCCCTACTTGCCTTCTCCAAATCCACAAAACACATGTAGACCGGATGGGCATACTCCCAAGCCCCCTCCAGGATCCTTGCAAGAGTGAAAAGCTGGTCCATTGTTCCACGACCAGGGCGGAATCCGCATTGTTCCTCTTCAATCTGAGGTTTGACTATCGGCCGAACCCTCCTTTCCAGCACCTTGGAGTAGACTTTCCCAGGGAGGCTGAGTAATGTGATACCCCTGTAATTGGCACACACCCTCTGGTCACCCTTTTTGAACAGGGGTACCACCACCCCCGTTTGCCACTCCTCAGGCACTGTCCCAGACTTCCACGCAATGTTGAAAAGACGTGTCATCCATGACAGCCCCTCAACACCCAGAGCCTTTAGCATTTCTGGACGGATCTCATCAACCCCTGGGGCTTTGCCACTGCGGAGATGTTTGACTACCGCAGTGACTTCCTCCAGGGAGATTGATGTTTGCCGTCCTTCATCCTCCAGCTCTGTCTCTACCATTGATGTAGTTGGGTTAAGAAGTTCCTCAAAGTGTTCTTTCCACCGCCCGATCACCTCCTCAGTTGAGGAGGGCTTCCTCCGGGCAGGGTATCCTCACTTCTACTTGTTTGTTTGTCCATTAGGGTCTTTGAACCATTCTTAGTCTGGCCCCTCCCCTGAGACCAATCTGCCATGGGAGACCGTACCAGGAGCACTGGGCTCCAGACAACACAGCTCTCAGGTTCACAGGGACACCCAAACCTCTCCACCACCATAAGGTGATGGTTCCCGGAGAGGTGGTCACAATCACAATCGGGAAAAATAGGACGTTGTGAAATCCAGCAATATCAATATCTCTTCTTGGTGGCTGATAGCCACCATGTGGCTATCAGCCCTCTTGTGCAAACACCAAGCATTCAGCAACAGGCCAGGTCAAACCCCAATAGGAACGTGTATACCCCTAGTCCCTCACAATCTCTGCTTGTCTGGCTTCATCCAACCAGAAGAAATAAACGGAGGGCAAGACACGATCACCGCGGTGCCGGTTAGCCCGGAAAGCCAAGTCCTCTGCTGTGTTGTGACCGTGCCGAGCGGGTGCCCGTAGTCACTAGTTACCATGTGGTTCCTTTCTGTGGTCCTTGGCAGGGGGGGACGTTCCCAGGTCAGCTGACCACAGTGGGCATGCAGCAGCTGTACGAGCTGGGGGAGAGGCTGAGGAAGAGATACGTTGAGGAAGTCTCCTTCCTCAGCCCTGTGTTCAGCACTACGGAAGTCTAGTAAGTGATATTGCCTTAACAGACTATTAGTATGTCTAGTAAGTCATATTACTATAACCGTACTATTGGTAAGTGAGTGTCGTCCAGCCACACCAGAGTGGTCTGCAGTACAAAATGTGCACACG
The DNA here is from genome assembly GCA_027704905.1 of Muraenolepis orangiensis. Classification (NCBI taxonomy): domain Eukaryota; kingdom Metazoa; phylum Chordata; class Actinopteri; order Gadiformes; family Muraenolepididae; genus Muraenolepis; species Muraenolepis orangiensis. The sequence continues at coordinate 3,018,735 of CM051015.1, read as the reverse complement.
TTCAACGCTATTTAGTAATGATTACTTTTGGCTTTCTTCTTGTCCCTTCAGTGTTCGCTCCACTAACATAGTGAGGACTATTGAATCTGCCAAGTGCCTGGTAGCAGGACTCTTCAAGCAACAACAAAACGGTAGGTCTAACATGTGCACGCCTACATCCTCCCGAGTTGTACGTTAAGGAAAGCCTTGTCGCTTTTCAACCAGCAAAAGTCCGCCGGGTGATACCTTCTAGCACCACACCTTTCTACTTTACACTGTGATGTCATTTCTGTTTGTTTCCCCAAAGGCACGGTGCCAATATTGACAACTTCGGCCGTTTCTGAGAACCTGTATCCAAACTACATTGGTTGTAAACTACTGAAAGTGATGGCAGGGTAAGGGTTAACACAGGCCCAGAACATCTTGCACACTTCCCAGCTAAATCTGGTAATGTTAAGTGTGTGTGTGTGTGTGTGTGTGTGTGTGTGTGTGTGTGTGTGTGTGTGTGTGTGTGTGTGTGTGTGTGTGTGTGTGTGTGTGTGTGTGTGTGTGTGTGTGTGTGTGTGTGTGTGTGTGTGTGTGTGTGTGTGTGTGTGTGTGTGTGTGTGTGTGTGTGTGTGTGTGTGTGTGTGTATATATAGTCATCGCTGGGCGGAGTCCGCCACAGTACCCGACATCGTAGCCGACCTGCAGCGAGTCCAGAGTTCACTCGGCATCTCAGCCAATCAGCGCGTTGATTTCATCCTCATCAGAGACGACCTGGTCGCCAGAGAGGTGACTGTGACTCAGGCTTTATGCCCATTAACTTCTATACAACCGCTTGTATATGCAATAACTGGCGTATTGCAGAGTTTGTAGCTAAATGGTGAACAGGGCAGATGGTACATGCTAACACTCCTGGGTGTGGGGGAGGGGGTTTCAATTAACCTGTGGGCCTTGATTACCAAGGACCCACAGGTGTGTAGCCCCAGCCAGTCTGACAGGGGCCAGTCTGACAGGGGCCAGTCTGACAGGGGCCAGTCTGACTGGGGCCAGGCAACCTTGCGTAACCAACCTTACGGCCCACTGAAAGAACAAGCACTACTGCATTATTGGCGCCAGCCGCTCATTTGGTTACAAAGGATCCAGGTTGTACCTGTTCAGCAGCTCTGCGCAGGCATGTGTAACCCAAATGTCTTGTGGTTTAAGGCACACGGGTTGCCCTACCCTCCGGTGCTGGACACCTGGAGGAGTACGGTGGAGCAGAGGGCCGTCGACATGATGTGTCACATCTTCCAGCCCAGCAAGAGGTGAGGAGCCAGCGGCCGGTGACATGGCGTGACACGACGCTCCAGTCCTTAGAGGTTCTGCTTTAGGTTGAAGAGTAGCAGAGAGGGTAGGGCTGTGGTCAGCCTGTCGGATCCTTCAAACACCTACAGGCTCCTGTCAACACCTAACAGATTAAAAATAAAAAAGCTTCTAGCAGAAAAGAGTCTGAAGAGCTGAAGAGGTTGCATGCAAATGTTTCCCCAGACCAAAAGCTTCAAAAGTACGGACATAGTTTAAATGAGCAGAAAACAGAACGGTGCCGTGTGTTCCCCTTAAACCTACACCAAACATCGTAAAAAAAAAAATGATGTATTTGAAGTGAGACATAAGTCACAAAAAACATAAGTGGAATCACACAAACCCGAGTGCCGCTACAACCAAGCACGCTTTCATTGTGTTTTACAGGGAGAACCTCCAGCTGTGTGTCGGGCCGCTGCTGCACATGTTGATGGGCAACATGGAGGAGAAGCTGCAGGGCACGGCCGCAGAGCCAGACCGGTGAGGCCACCCCCTCTCCACGGGTTACACACACACTTAGGGCGCTGCACAGAACGGGCCTCTGTAAAGTTATCTTTCTGGTTTGTTTGTTTTTTGTGTCCCCCCCCCAGGAAGCTGTTCCTGTACTCTGCACACGACACAACCCTGATCCCTTGTCTGATGGCACTGGGGTTGTTCGACATGCGATGGCCCCCGTACGGCGCGGACATCACCCTGGAGCTGCACCAACACAAGCAGACCAAGGAGGCCTTCGTCAAGGTGTCTTACATCGGCAAGGTAAGAAGGGGGGCCATATCGGGGTCCTGTGTAGCTGTAACCGACTACAGCGGTCTCTCCTCGTCTGCCACAAAAAAACAAAGATGGATGACCACACAGCACTTTTGTCAGTTGGAAGCGGTGTGTCCGTACAGAGTTTGGGGAGGGGGGAAAAAAATTAAAATAAACGGCTGATGGTCATGGAAGCATTTTACTAAATGTCCTACTTCTATTGTTTATTGTCACGCTAAATGCTCTTAGGCAAAATCTGCACAGCTCAAGTAATGCCGACACATTAAACTGGTAACCCAGACCTCTCACTCCAACGAGTGGACGGATTATTCTGGTCTGACATCGTGACACCTAACAGCCATTTCTCTGTTGAGAAAGCGATTATCCAATAAGAAGGGGACTAGCCAATCAGCGTCACGGGCGGGCACGTTTCTCTTGTGATTGGTTGAGTGAAACTCAAATCCCCCTCCCCCACAGAGATCTGGTTACAGCGGAATGGGTGTTTAACGTCTCAACAACTCCGACGTGAGGCTGAAATAAGGTTGTCGCGGCCTGCGCCCAAGACTGACGTGTTTGTTTCCGACAGGACCAGCTGGTTCCCGGCTGCAGCGGAGTCTACTGCCCCGTCCAGGAGTTCAAGCAGGCCCTCTCTGCCTGCTCCCTGTCCTCCGAAGTGTACTGGTCCCGATGCAGCGACACGGAGGGCCTGGTGTAACCACAAGGGCCTCCGTCGGTGTCCGTTTACGTCCTCCACTAAATGTCAATCAGCAGAACCGCAGCTTTACTTTTGTGTCAGAACACACGGTGGCCATCTTCCTCAGGCTCACAGGACTTCTGCATTGCATTTAAAATTATCACAAGGTCCAGAACGAAAACATTAGTTTGACCTTGGTCGGGATTGGGTGGGTTGAAGGGTAAACTTTGCTGTTCCCAGAACTTTAATGACTTTTACCGTAGTCATTAGGATTACATAATAGCAGGTTAATCCTTCTCGATGTCTATGTGCTTATTTCTTCCTGTTCCACCTTATCCAGCAAAACATATTCATCATTTGGCGAGAGTACTAGTGGCTCTTGTGACTTGTACATAGCGACAGCTGTCTGCCTTACGCTAGCCTTTATTTAATCACACCTACAGAAAGGCCAAAGCATCCGTCTATGCATGACTGTAGGGCACAATACCTCATGCTGGGGATACATTTTTCACCTTTAAAGTTATTTTGTGGATTGATGACAAATAAAGAATTGTTGAATTGACAACCTTGTTTGCATGGCACCGATCATTTACATAAAGCCGAAAGAGCTGCCCTTTACTGGCCAGAGGACCCCACACACACGCACACTACAGACCACATGTATATACCAAAACAATATCTTTTATTTGTAGTCCATCACCACAGCCCTGGTAGGCTATTCTGCACCAAAGCCAAGGGAGAAACACATGACAAGCTTATACAATAGAAGGAAGAGAGAGGAAGTCAACTGGATGGAAAGCATTTAAGTGTTTTACATTTCCGTGGCTCTTAAGTCTAGAATACCTGGGCTCGGCCACGGAGCCACACAACCTGTCCCAGTAGCATAACCACCTTTATGTGGGGATTATTGCTGTGGGAATGATTTACATTTTTTAAAACCCAGATTCAACAAGAGCATCGTAACAGGGGGGGAAACAAACAAAAATAAACAGGGAACAAGAAGCGGAACACACGCAGCACACATCTGGGTATTGACAATTATTCACACTGGCAAAAGTGGACTCCCGACTGAGAGCGCTGAGAGCACCGGGTCGAACGCCAGCCGCCCGGTCTAAAATAGACCCGGACGCTGCAAGGCTGCCCGGAGCCTCCTCTAGTGGCCGATGGAGAGAAGACACTCTCTGCAGACACTCCCATGTTTGTGCTTTTCTTTTTTTTTCTTTTTTCTTTTAATAATACTATTATCTTAATGAGGTCATTGTTTGGTTTGTTATACACTGGAGATACAAACGAAATTAAAATAGACTAAAATTCAAAAAAAGCCCACGGATGGTAAACCGTACAGTATTTTAGGGGGGGGGGGGGGGGTGGTACCTCCTCCAATGAAAGTTGGAGCTGAGAGGTCACTGATAGAATGCCTATACATACATACATACAGACACACACACACACACACACACACACGGTCGCTGCTGCCACACACATCCACACACACAAATATACTGTACAGAAACAGTCCAAACTATGGAGGGAAAGACGAGAGATGGAGTTCCACTAAAATCTTCACAAAAGCACATGTCTTTATTTCTCCGGTTCCTTAACCACTTTCATGACTAATTTTTAGTTTTTATTTGAAAAAGTAGACATATACTGTAGCATCTCCACGCTGCCCACTTGAAGGTAGGTTGATTCCTCTTTGATGTTTGAAGTCGCCTTAATAAAGTCAGATAATAAAAAACAAAAACAAATAAAACACGAGAAAGTTTAGTTTTTTTTGTTCGAAAATCGCCGCACGACAATCCCATACATTCTGGAGTCCATGAGCCCAAAATGAAATGTTCCTGTGGCAAAAAAAAAAAAGAAAAAGTACTCCACACGTCACGGGCTCACTGACGCCAACATCCTGTTCTTCCAATAACCGAGTCCGTCTCAAGTCCCCCCCCACCCCGTGCTTGCGTAACGTCTTAAGAGAACATTCTAGATACATGGTTTGTGTCGTGGCTTCAGAACATTCCGGGGCCCGGGCTGAAGCCCATGTCCATGTCCATGCCACGGGGCCTCATCTGCCCCCCCATCATCATCGTCTGCTGTTGCGGGCCGCCCATCCCCTGCAGTGACATCATCATGTTGGGCGAGCCCCCGGGGCCCGGGTGGGCCATTTGTCTTCCCTGCATCATCCCCCCGGGGCCTCCCGGGGACATCATACCCCCGGGGCCCCCCGGGGACATCATACCCCCGGGCCCTCCGGGGGACATCATACCCCCGGGGCCTCCCGGGGACATCATCCGATGCTGGGGGCCCATCATGCCTTGGCCCATGAACCCCGGGGGCCGCATCGAGTTGTGGCCTTGGTTCCCCATGGGCATGTCTTGGGGGCCCATCCCCCCACCGGGGCCTCCGGGCATCCCGCCGCCGGGCCCCCCGGGCATGCCCCCCATCCCGCCGCCGGGCCCCCCGGGCATCCCCCCCATCCCGCCCATCCCCTGCATGGGCATGCCCATCCTGGGCGGGCCGTCGCCCATCATGCCCTGCATGGGGAAGCCGGAGGGGTGTGGCTGCTTCCCCCCCGGGTGGTCCCCTCGGGGGAAGTAGGACAGAGTCTGGCTGGGTTTCTCCGAGGGGATTATCCTGGACAGGTCAAACTCGGGGATGCCAGAGGCCCCCGGGCGCATCACCTCGTGGAGGTCGGCATCGCTGAAGCCGCCCTGCATGTGGTTGAACTCGGGACCCCCGGGGGTGTTGGGCTTACACATTCCGCCGTCGCCCCCGTGGGACATGTTGCCCATCCGACCCCCCATGGGCCCTCCCTCTCCCTGGAAGCTCATCGGATGGCCGGGGAAGCCCTGGGGCCCGGGGCCGTTGTGCGGGGAGAAGGGCCCTTGTTGGGAGGGGGACTGGGTCAGAGGGTAGCCCTGACCTCGGTGCGGGTAGCCCATGCGGCCCTGGGGCATCATCTGTCCGGGACCCATCCCGGGGTCCTGGGCGTTGGGCGGGATCATCATGCCGTGAGGCATCATGCCAGGGCCCATGTTGGGGGCGTTGGGAGAGGGCATCTGGGTAGGCATCCCGTGGGAGAGGGGCTGGGACATGCCCAGGGGGCTGAGGGCTGCCATGGGGCCCGCGTTGTTGGGGCCCATCATACGAGGGTTGCCTTGGTGATGGTTCATCCCCATACCTACAGGCGGCACGACGGGAAGAAGACAACCGGTTAGTGGAAGGCCAATACTCGTCAGAGGAGGTTCTGCGGGTCAAGGTAAACATTTAGAGTTCATTTAGTTATATTTTGTTTATACTAGTTTAGTTTGTTGTTATTTAGTTTTTAGGTATTAGTATATTTTGTGTGCATTTATTCCCCGTTTCAACTGTTGCACCTTAATTTCCCTCGGGATAAATAAAGTTATCTTGAAATCTTGGGTGCACACGCGTTGGTCAAACCCTATGTTTGAATGATACTTCCCCGTTAACATCAGGGCCATAAACTGTGGCAAAAAAACTAACCATTTGTGTTACAATAAGAACTAAAAAGGTGGTTTGTACACCTTGAAGGACCAGGACAACTATTGGGCCCTGGCATGTTAGCCATTTGACCGGCAACCTTCCCATTTGAATGTAGCCTGTTCATTCATTCCATTATTTATCCTGGACATAATGATTGTGCGCTGCATGCTTTTTACATAGCTTGTGATTATAGTGTTAAGCCATACTGAGTGTAATGCATTGCTCTGGCATGCTGCTCTGAGTGGCCGGCTAGCTCTCCATCCTTTCGGGTGCCGTCACTCTAGACTCGGTTCAGACCACGGCAGCCTCTCCGCCTCGTTTACCAAACCCACCACCAACCAAACCCACCACCACTCATCACACACACGGTGTGACGGTGGTAGTGGTGCCGTTTGTTTGATTTGGGGATTTTGACTGATTTGAAAAACATCGTGTTTGGAGCGTGCAAAATGTATGCAACTTCATTTAATCAAGGCACTTGTTGGGCCGAGTGTAGGTAATATGTTGGCATGTTGGCTAAAAACAAAGATGGATGCGATGATGTGCAGCCTTATTTTATACATTTGATATCCGTTGTGATGGCACCAGGCCCTCCAGACCGGCCCTCAAGGTATCTGCCCCAATGCCAGATAACTGGCCCCTACCAGTTTATACATTGTGATTCAATGCAGTACTAGCGCTACTCAAGAGAACACACACACACACACTCACTAGGTAGGTAGGTAGGTAAAGCAAATATTCAAATTAAACATTTAACATTCTAATAAATACCCCCCCCCCCCCGAGACTGTGTTGCGCGAGTGCGTGGGAGCACCTGTGCAAACCATGTTGAAGCGGCATAAAGTGAGCTAGTCTGTGATAAGCTAAAATCTGGCCCACGCGAGACTCGGCCGCGAAGCCCCAAAGCTTACCGTTGTTGTTCATGGAGGGCAGGTTGGGCGAGCGGGCCGGGGGTGAGTCGTCGTCCGAGCTGGCCACCGTCTTGATTGCGTCGTGGTACAGCGGCGTGGAGCTGGGCATGGCGAACTTGGACATACGGGACATCATGATGGAGAGGGGGTTCTGCGATAGCGTGGGCTCGGGCGGGATGTTGTAGGGGCTGCCGGAGGGCACGTTGCCCGGGTGAGACATGGGGCCCGTGGGGGCCCCTGAGGAGGGAGGGGCCGACGACGGGCCATTGCCACCTGAAGAAATCAAATAAAAACAGAGATTAAGATAATTAAATAGGGAAGAACGAAATATCAGAGATCACACCAGGCTAGCTCGGTTGTCATTTCTCACGTACAGCCAGAGGGGGGTGCCACTGGACTGTCGTGAGTTACACAACAGAAAAGTGGTGTGTAGGGTTTGATGAATGATGCATTAAATTGCTATGAAGAGAACCATTGTAATCTTAGATGGCAGAAACTGAATCCTTAAAAAAAGGCTTTGCTTTAATTAGCATGTAGCACTAAAAAACTATGCCAGCTGGACTAGGGTTCATTTACTCCATGGCATGGATTCTGAGTTCAGTGTCCATCAGTAAGTCCTCTTTTTGCTTGACTTATAGATGTCAAAGTACAGTTGACCGAGTTAGGTTGTCTAATGACCTGCTAACTCAAGAAGTCAAAATATGCCAGGACAGTTTACTATGTAAAGATGGCACGATTAGTTGAAACAATTGGTGTGTCAGATTCATAGTCGACAACAGCTGTAAGACATTTAAACCGTTAGTGCAAAAGGTATATCAGGATGGGTTCAAAGCCATATTTATGGTTTAATAAAACAACTAGTGGTCTTTGAAAAGCCATTCAACCCATGTATCCACCGACCCTGTGAGGGAGAGAGCAGAAGGAGAAAGGGCTACCTTGCTCCATGTTGCCCATCATGTTTGGCGAGGTGATGTTGAGGGGGGCTTGCCGCCCTGTGGGGGGACCCCCGGGCTCTGCATGGGGGGCTTGGGAGACGAGGCCCACCCGGGGGAGGGGTTGGGAAGAGACGGAGACCTCATGTGCACCGGCGAGGCCCCCGCGGAGCCCATCATGGAGTGGGGGGACTTCATCGGCGCCGAGGTGGGGGGCGCGGGCTGGGCGTTGGGGCCCGGCGGGCCGGAGAGCATGCCGGCCAGCTGGGACGGCGTCTGTGGAGACTTGAGGTTGCCGGAGGGGGAGCCCATCATGGGGGACTGGACCTGCCTCAGAGGAGGCGACTTGAGCGGGTTGACACTCGGGGAGTTGCCCCCTCCCGCCTGGACATTCAGGTCGGCCGGCTTGCGACCTCTCTGGCCCGGTGCGGGGCCACCTCCGGGGGGGAGGTGGTTCAGACGGCCATTGCCGCCCGTAGGAGCTGCCCGGTGCTCGGGGCCGAACGCCTGCTCTCCGTGCAGACCCCTCATCCCGCCGGGGCCTCCGGGGAAGGGCCGGCCCGGCCCCATGGGGAAGTCTCCTGGCTGGGCCTGATCGGGGAACGGAGGCCCTTGCATGGGCCTTCCCTGGGGACCCATGTTCTCCATGGGAGGTCCTCCGCCCGCTCTCATCCTCATCATCTCGTCCGGGCTCATGTTCATGGGGGGCTCTCGTAGTTTAGACGGGTGCATATGGGGTCCTGGGCCCGGGCCCCCGCCCATGCCGAACTCGGGCCCCATCTCTCTGCCACCCATCCCCTGGAGCCTCGCGGACGGACTCATGGGCCCGTCAACGGGCATCCTGGGGAACATGCCCATGCTGTTCCCGGGCTCCATGCCACCTCTTTGGTGGCCCATCATCCGCTGCATGTCCATCATCATGCCCGGAGGAATACCCTTCTCCCCGCCCATCCCCTGGTGGAACATGGCCTCCTGGACCGCCTGGGGGTTTGGGAAGCGTTCGCCGCGGCCCCCGGGACCTGCGAACATCCCCCCGTGTCCTCCAGGGAAGCCTCTGGGGTCTCCCATTCTGGGGTCTCCCATTCTGGGGGGCATGTCATCCGGCCAGCCCATGCCGGGCCGGGGAGGGCCCTCCATCTCAGGGTTCATCATGCCGGAGAACCCGGGCATCCTCTGCATGTGTTGGGGCATGCCCCTGGGCCCGGGGCCCATGCCCATGCGCTCCTGGTAGTGCTCCGGCGGCCCCCCGGGGCCTCCCCACATCTCCCCGGGCCCCATCTGGTACGGCGGCGGGGGGCCGCGCATCATGCCCCGCGGGCCGTGAGGATGCATCATCATGTCGGAGGGTAGCGGACGGTGCTGCATTTCCTGTTTCCTCTTCTTCTCCTCGTAAAACTCCTGCTGCAGTTTCAACCACGCCACTTGCTCCGGGGTCATTTGATCCCCGTCTATGCAGCCCCCGGGGCCCCCCATGTGAGGGCCCATCTCGTCCTGCGGGAAGGGCGGCATTTCCCTGGGGCCGTGCGGCGGACCGAAGGGCGGCCCCTGCGGCCGGGTTCCGCCTGGACCTCCCGGCGGCCCGAGGCTCTGGGACTGCGCCATCATGGCCTGGAGCGGGCCCTGCTCGGGCCTCCGTGGCCCGCCGTCGGGGCCTCCCTCGTGGGGTCCTCCGTGGGACTGCGGGGGGCCGGGCGGCGGGCCATCGCGGTCGTCGGGGAACAGCATGCGCTGGATGTCCCGCAGCGTTTGCAGGGAGCGCTGGCGGTGCTCCAGCTGCTCCTGGGACAGCCCGTCTGTGTTGGCCTCCATGTTCAGCAGCTCCTGGGCCAGCTGCTGCTGCTGTTGCTGCTGCTGAGGCGTGAGGCCCGAGCCTCCAGGGCCCACTGGCTGCCCGCCATCGCCCTGCTGCGGGGGGTTGAGACCACCGCCGACCTCCGATTGGCCGACGGGAGTTTGGTCGCCGGGGCCCGAGGGGTGGCCGGGGCTGCTGCCGGGGATATTCTTAGGTTCCATGCCGCCTGAGGAAGAGCCTTCCTGGGGCAGGACGCCGGACTGGGCCCCTTGGTTGGACGTCTGGGGTGGGGCTGGCTCCGTCATGCCGGGCAGGGACGGCTTGGAACCGGGTTGATGGTTCTGATCCTGGGGCTGTTGGGGGGGCTTGGAGTCATTTCGGAGGGCATTGTTCTTTAAAAACAGAGGGAGAGAAAGTGAATACATTGTTCATATCACATCAACGTGCGTGTGCGTGTGCGTGTGCGTTTACCAGAATGAGGTGAGCCTTCTCTTTTTTGTTGGAGATGTTCTTCATGTGGAAGGTGATGATGTTCTCTGTGTGACCGGTTAGAACTGCATCGGCCGCCCTGAGGAACAGACGGAAGATAGTCAGAAATCGGTCACAAGACAGTGCGTGTGCGCGTGTGTGTGTTTGTGCCTGTGTGTGTGTGTGTGTTTGTGCGTGTGTGTGTGTGTTTGTGCCTGTGCGTGTGTGTGTGTGTGTTGTGCCTGTGTGTGTGTGTGTTTGTGCGTGTGTGTGTGTGTGTTTGTGCGTGTGTGTGTTGTGCCTGTGCGTGTGCGTGTGTGTGTGTGTGTTTGTGCTGTGCGTGTGCGTGTGTTGTGTGTGTGTGTTTGTGCAGAAGAAGCAGACAGATGTGATCATAGGAGACCCTGAGATGCGACAGCGCTTGAGTCAATCAGGAGCCGGGACGAGGAGCGTGTATTCAGATTCAGATTGGCACATTGTGTATTGGTATTGTGTATTGTGTATTGTGTATTGTGTATTGTGTATTGGCACATATCGAGCATGAACAGCAACAAACATCAACAACTAACAGAAAGACAGATATTTATACTCCAGACTGTTTTGCTATCGCTTTTCGGAACGGTGTCCCATAGAGGCATGTAGTACAACAGAGCTGAAGAGCTGTGTGTGTGTTTGTTTGTTTGTACAGAGAGAAGAGGTGATGTCTATAGCCCAGATACAGTACATATATAAATAATATGTATGGATGAGCTCTTCCTCCGTGTGCCACTATAGCCATTGTTGTGGGCTGAGGTGATCCGTTTGATGTGGTGACAAGGTGATATGTTGGGTATGGTGGTTTGGTGACATGGGCTGACAGTTTTTTCTCCTTACTTGTTGGCCATCTCTGTGGTGAAGACGTACACCACCTTGGCGCCCGCTTTCTGGCCACTGCTCGGTTCCGCCACGGAGACCTGGCCTCCCAGTGCATTGTGGGAAGGTGTGGAGGAGCGGCTGAGCCCGGCGTTGGAGGTAGAGTGGGAGATGGAGTCCTGGGGCTTCACGTCGCTGGAGTTACAGTCTACCAGGAAGACGAGGGAGAGGAGTTCAGCATCGGCCCATAGAACAGGCTCTCCTAGCACACAGGCTAGCACTGGGGCACCAGCAGCGCATACTAAGCTACGCGCTAGAAGAGCGTTTAGAAGACAGTTTATTATGATGATCGATCGCAGTCAAAATGACGTGAGTTTGTGACATTCCCGAGACTAATTAATAATCTGGAAAAAAAACAAAAATATTCAAAAAGGTGCTGAAGGCAACACGTGAGACATAATTTGAGTAATTTGTTAGAAGTGCCATAACCATCCGTCAGGTATTAATTAGTATGCAAAATGCTCTGCTTGCTTCCAAACCAATCAGGGCATTCCTTCCCTGATTGGTTGGGGGGAATCCATGTTGGCTGTCAATCACATGCGCCCACACGGCGCTACCATGGCCCACCAGAGGCTGTGGAACGCAACCCCTCTCAGAGCAGAGCGACGTAGGGAGTGAGCAGGGGACCTGTTCGCAGGTGGGTTTGCTCTCTTCCAATCGCTCCCTTCACGAGGCTCAGATGGTACCTACAGGCGGTGGCAGCCGTGGCAACTGAGGACAGCCACACTTACTGAAGAACCCTTTGTCGTCCTCGTCGCTCTCCCCCCCGGAGCACCAGTCGGCTCCACTGTAGGGCTGCCTCCTCTCCGCCACACACATGCGCTTCACCCGGCTGTCTGGAGGAACAGGGTCAAGCATACAGTCAGCTACAGTCGGCCAAGTGTTCTTCCTACCGGGCAAGACACTTCTAAAGCCCCTTCCTCTAGTAGACTAGACAACAATATGCACATGCACACTAAACAATTGGTTGGAGAATAATTTTTCTGTCAATTCTGAAAACAAAAATAAAAGACAAACATATCCTCATATATTCAGTTCTGCTGACACTATTTTTTAATCAGCGGGATAATGAGAACCACCGCTGGACGCTTTGAGTATCTCCCAAGTGCACCACATGCACCTTAAGCTAAATCAAATGAACATAGAAAGTCATTGATTTGTATTTTGCGTATTGAAAATGAGCAAATCAGAGAGCAAAGAGCAGCATCATTTAATCAGTATTTAAAGGTTGGCTTCACTTCTGCTGTTTCTTCTCCTGTTGTGTCAAATTAACACAGTGGCCTCCTTTTCCTTTGAAACGCATTACAAATCAGCCTACGTGCATAATTAATAACTATGCACATTATTCCACAATCATACTCCAGATAAGAATATAGAAAAATTATAATAATAAAAATTACATTTAATATTGGTTTTCAGTCCAACAGTAGAACCCACTACACTGTTACCTTCTTAACGTTGCAATTGTAACTTTAAACTGTCCAATTCATGTATGTATTTTCTCCATGAAAGGCCTCCATATCCTTGAGATATGGAGGTGTTGGTTCAAGATAGCCATCAGTCGGACCAGCCCTCTCCCCGTCTCACCCTTCTCCTCACTGGTGGGGGTGCCTGTCTCGGGCTGCTCGTACGACTCCACCGAGGTGCTCCGTTCCCGCTTGACTTTGACCTTGGAGCCGGGGCCAGAGGCCAGGCCCTGGCCGTTCTTCATCCCCATGCCGCCCGCCACACCCTGCGCCCCTTTGCCCCCTAGTGTCTTTGGGTCGGAGGGCGAGGGCTGCAGTTGGCCACCCGCGCTTCCCGGCTTCCCCTGATTGGGCAGTTTAGAGTCCATCTGGCCGGCAGTGGATGGGGACATGACGGGGGGCGAGCGGACCATGGCCTCCGTCTTGGGTTTAGGGCTGACAGCGGGGAAGAAAAGAAGAACAGATTAAAGAACAGCTTGGACACCTGCTGGATGTGATTAAAACGACCACCAGGTTTGTTGTTTTGAATGTTTGCCGTGTGGCACCGATTCTGAACGGTTGGTTTCCCGTTATGGAAAAATAACACCCATATAAGGTCATTGACCAGGAATAATCAGAGCAGGATTCATTAGTATTTAAAACTGTGGTGGTATAAACTAGTAAAATCCACCTCCGTTCTACTAGTGCATCCCATTACGTTCCTCCACACACACACACACCCACACCATTAAAACAAACAAACAGGCAGCCTCGGGCAAGGAAAGACGTCCCTCTGGAGCTGCACGCATCACCTCGGCATGCACAGGAAGTGTCTTTCCCTTTCCCACCGGTGAGTTCTCTCCTCTGGAGACATTCCCAAAACACGGGGGAACACGCAGACAACAGCGTCCCCCCCTGCGGCAAGTGACCGGTCTTCAAGCTGTATCGTTATGACGTGGGACCACGGTGCACGTAGTCATCATTTGAAGCAAAGACTACAACAGAGACCGTGGAAGAGAGGCCATAAAGTTTTACGCAAATCATCTCCGGCGCTGAAAAGGTGTCACGGCAAAAATAGAAAATGTCTTGAAAACAAAAACAGGGCAGTTTGGCATAATTGATTTTACAGAACAGATTTAGTGGACGTCTTCAGGTCCCGGGGAACACGGCCGAGCAGAAGGGTCGCACAGCTGGCTTACGATTGGCTATCCTCTGATCTCCTATGTTCCTCACAACGTCAACACAACACAACAGCGGACAAAAAGGTGTGTAACCTTCTATGATTCTGAATCGACTTCCAAAAATCGATTTAAAAATGTTTTTCTCTTACGTCTGAGGTTTGCCTTTGTGTGTTGACATTATTGCTCAGTTGACATAACTTTTTAAAATATGAAACTACATAATCTTACAGCCACGTTACTTCACCGTCATGCCATAATTTGCCATTAGGAGTAGATCCTGAAATGAGTGCCCCCATGTACTGAATTGGGAATGAAATCATGACCCCCAAGAAGCTTTGTGGAAAAAGGGGTGTGAGCAAAATAATGAAAGAGAGAGAGCAGGAGAGAAACTGGGGGAGAAGGACCAATACAATGTGATGGGTGGATAGGTTCCAGGAGGGTTAATGGTGCACCAACATCTCCCCGTGTTTAGACCGGTCCTCGGCGAAGGACTGCTACCCAACAGAAAGTAATCCAAAGCAGAGGAGGACGTTCTAGTCGTTGCACCACCACACCCCCGCACAACGCACACACGCACACGCACACACGCACCACGCACACACCACACACACACACACACACACACACACACACACACACACACACACACACACACACACACACACACACACACACACAGTTTTTCCAGAGGTTCCAGGACCATGAGTCAGCAGGGCAGGAGAACATCCAAACTCTGAGTACTCCCTGAACCCAGGAGAGGAGGCCGCCACTCGGACCCAGATAGGAAGCCCTGGGCTTGGGCTTCTAGAGCCACCTCAGCCTCATCCTAGACCGGGGCTTCACCTGAACCACACTTGCAAAGTCAACAGCACGATAAGGCCCAGAGTTACAGTGGTGGCTCCGTGCCCAGTACACCACACAGAGCCTAGATTATGTTTCACTACAGACAGCACTGGCCCAACACACACTGATTGTGGTGTGTGCGTGTTCCCATTGATGCGGGGCGTCCATAGACTACTGCTTTACTTCTGTTCATTGTTTCTTCCAGTGTCAACCCAACAACACATCTGAACACAGCACATACCTGCATCCAACACAACATAATGCTCATCTGTTTCCAACACATACAGTATATCCACAAACCCAACTATAGCTATCTATCCATCTATATATATCTGTAGCTAATACAACCCATATCTGAATGCAACAGCACAATGTATGCAAGAAAACATTGCAATAACCCAACACACCTAACGCCATGCTACACCCAAGACCTACCTAAACACAAGACCTACTCGAACCCAAGACATACCTACACCCAAGACATGCTTATACCCAAGACATGCCTGCACCCAAGACATGCCTGCACTCAAGACATGCCTGCACCCAAGACATGCCTACACCCAAGACATGCCTGCACCCAAGACATGCCTGCACCCAAGACATGCCTGCACCCAAGACATGCCTGCACCCAAGACATGCCTACACCCAAGACATGCCTACACCCAAGACATGCCTACACAC
>CM051015.1:2985826-2998326 GCA_027704905.1 Muraenolepis orangiensis | reverse complement strand
ACCGCTAGACACAGGACTCATACCGTCTCCTGGGCAGGTCTACACCGCTAGACACAGGACTCATACCGTCTCCTGGGCAGGTCTACACCACTAGACACAGGACTCATACCGTCTCCTGGGCAGGTCTACACCTCTAGACACAGGACTCATACCGTCTCCTGGGCAGGTCTACACCGCTAGACACAGGACTCATACCGTCTCCTGGGCAGGTCTACACCGCTAGACACAGGACTCATACCGTCTCCTGGGCAGATCTACACAGTTAGACACATGGTCTCATACCGTCTCCTGGGCAGGTCTACACCGCTAGACACATGGTCTCATACCGTCTCCTGGGCAGGTCTACACCGCTAGACACATGGTCTCATACCGTCTCCTGGGCAGGTCTACACCGCTAGACACATGGTCTCATACCGTCTCCTGGGCAGGTCTACACCGCTAGACACATGGTCTCATACCGTCTCCTGGGCAGGTCTACACCGCTAGACACATGGTCTCATACCGTCTCCTGGGCAGGTCTACACCGCTAGACACATGGTCTCATACCGTCTCCTGGGCAGGTCTACACCGCTAGACACATGGTCTCATACCGTCTCCTGGGCAGGTCTACACCGCTAGACACATGGTCTCATACCGTCTCCTGGGCAGGTCTACACCGCTAGACACATGGTCTCATACCGTCTCCTGGGCAGGTCTACACCGCTAGACACATGGTCTCATACCGTCTCCTGGGCAGGTCTACACCGCTAGACACATGGTCTCATACCGTCTCCTGGGCAGGTCTACACCGCTAGACACATGGTCTCATACCGTCTCCTGGGCAGGTCTACACCGCTAGACACATGGTCTCATACCGTCTCCTGGGCAGGTCTACACCGCTAGACACACAGGACTCATACCGGTGATCCGGTCTTTCGTCCACCACTTCAGACCGCTATACTTCAGACAGTGAATATCATGTTGAATATCCCATATCTTGCTAACTTGAACGTGACCAAAAATTCCTTTGAATTGCAGCTGCTATTACATACACCACCACAGCAGCGCTATGCTTCTATACATGTCACTTAGGGATTTTATGTGGGGATGATCCTGGTGGTCCATCCTTATTGTAAAGCCACTAAACGTTGTCCAAACAAACCTATTTTAGCCTCAACAACAATATGCAACAGTGAAGGCTTTATTTCGGACTATTTAATTATATATCCTGCTTATAAACGTTGCCAAAATACACATCAACATAATATAAAATGTATTTATAAGACGTCGGGACGGCAAAACGATTTTCGATTACAATATTTTTGTAAACGTTCACGTTCTCTTGACGAGTACCCCGTGTGTGTACCTCTAAATGTACAATAACAAATATAATAACCCATAACCCAATATTCCTCTGCAGTCTCTTCTCAAGAGTCATAATTCGCTAAACACAGGCAATGGTGTAAAACAATAACAATAATAAACGAAAGGGAAACGTCATTCCAAGGACCAACTCCCTTTCTCAGCCGTCTGAGGTGGCATCTGTAGCTGAACTTTTTGTTCGGCTACGGTTAAACAGCCGGGAGAACGAGTAATCTTGCTCAGACCAGTTCATACCACATACCTGCAGCCCGGTATGTGCGGCTGGCCTGCCTCGGCTAACGCAAGCTAGAGAGACGAGAGGACGCCCCCCCCCCCTCGATTGGGGCCCCGTCCCGCCGGGTCACATGACACCAAGGGACAACCCGGAGAGTAGTATGGCCGGCGAGAGGCGCCTTGTCGAGGTCGCCGCCAGGCGCCACACACACACACACTAAAGATGGAGCCGCTGCCCTGGGGGGGGGGGGGTTGCCGCGTGTGTCTACGTCAGCGGCAGCATAAGGACACCGTTGTTGTTCTTGCTGCACACCAGCCACCTCAAATATTTACAGAGTGTCAACGCAGCGCTGCACACTCCTGACCCTCGTCGCTCCCAGTGTGGCGTTGGCTGTGACTCTTTAAAACACCGTCAACCCAGTCTTCCGAGCTTCGGATTTCCCCTCAGATGGTCGCAAGTACCCCTCCCCCAGCCCCTCTAACCTTCAGCCCCCCTTGACTGGAAGTCAAGTCCGGGACCATCCTTCTTCTTCTCTCTAGCAGACGGCTGCTGTCCATCCCCGGGAGGAGAGGAGCCATGTGTGCCGCGTCACCTCCAGTCATATCATGTCTTTGGCAACATCGCCATCTGCTTCTCACACCGGTGTCCATCGCACCAACGGAGGATGGTTCAAAGCAAGAGTGCAAGGAAATGGTGTGATGCAAATGTTCCCATGGGGGTGTGTGTGTGTGCATGTGTCCAGCACCCGCACTCACACGGTGGGCATCACTTGTCCCAGACACCCTATTCTGTGCACACATGTACACCACTACAAGCAGCGCCACACACGTTTGCACAGCTGAGTCACTAGTGACACATCTGCTGGCGAAGCCCGGGCACGGTGCCACGTGTGGAGGCCAGCCCTGGCAGCAAGACCGTAGAAGCTCTCAGAACCCCTCCTATCCACCCCCCCCCCCCGCACCGGCCGACGTGTATCTGAGTCTCTCTCTGTCTCCCACACGCACTTCACCCTCCACACTTCCATCTCCCTCCTTCAGCCGCCCGTCTGTGTGGCGGTGTGTGACTCGTTTACACAGATCCACTTGTCTGGTCTATATGGTTAACAACACGGAGGCTCGTTAACGGAGACAAGCGGGCCATTATCTCACACACACACACACACACACACACACACACCCCCCCCCCCCCCCCAATGCTGCCCCCTCTGTGATGGTGCTCCCTCATCCATGAGCCATAACCTCCACCCCTCCTCCCTTCCTCCCTCTTCCATCCCTACAGTCACTCCCACACTCTGGTCACATTCCAGCCCTGTGCATGCTGTGAGGACATCTCCCCGAGGGCATTGTGGGAAATCCCAAGGGCCGGGGGGGGGTCCTCCAGAGGGCCTCACTGACCAATGGAGGTAAAGTGGAAATGATGATACTTGGGTCCGGTCAAGTGGTCCCACTCAAGTCTCGTGGAGGAATATCCGCCACTTGCCTGGAGTATAGGGGCCGGCGTCCTTCGCCTTATAAGTCAGAACACAAGAATAAATGGTAAATGGTAGATGGACTGCATTTACAAAACGCTTTAACTAACTAGTGGCTACTCAAAGCGCTTTACAAGTTATGCCTCACATTCACCCATTCATACGCCGACAGCGATGTCAGTCATGCAAGGAGACAGCCAGCTGGTGGGGAGCAGTTAGGGTTTCTTGCTCAGGGACACTTAGCTAGGAGGAGGAGCCAGGGGAAATCTAACCAGCAACCTTCCGGTTGCCGGACAACCCACTCTACTTCCTGAGATACTGCCTACCACCACCGAGTTATTCTGGAGCGAACTCGAAAAGGGGACAAAAGAGTTGGCGACAAAAGGTGCATTCTGCGATTTCCATCTGATGTAAATCCTGGAATCGCATGCAAAACCGGTGGCCAGAGTCCACCGCGCAGAACCGAGGAGGCCCGGGTCCACACACACGCAACGCATCTCAAATGGTCGGCCGCTGCCACGGGAAGAGACGACGCAAAAAACCTAACTGGAACACACTTGTGTGCACACGCACACATCCCGTTTTATTACGGAGGGGAATTAACGCTCCGGAAACAACCCGGTCAGAGTTTGTCCCTAAATTACCCCCGATTATACTGCTGTGTCATTCACATGGAATTTTAAACACACAGTTTTTAGTGCCAAACAATCAAATAGTAAACAAGAGGCTACCAAAAACGTTCTATCGAGAGCAACAATTAATAGACTTTTTGACTAACTGGGATTAAAAACGATACAAATGGAATTCACTTGACTTTGAGCCCAATAGGTACAGCAAACAAATATCCTCCAACTTCTGCTGGTGTACAATTATACAAATTGCTGAACTAAAAAGGAACATTTTGTGATTTTCGGTTGCCGTGTCTGCCTATGATCCACCCAATGGAAAGCTAGGGGAGCTACATTTGTAACACTGCCGTCACTGGAATAATAATTATAATAATAAATTATAGTGAACGGTGTCCACATTTTTTGCCTTGAAAAACTAGGAACCATGAAGCAACAGACGCCTGCTTTATAACTCTAAGAAAAAGAAAAAGAAATAACAATTAATGTAATTTAAAAACATTTTCATCAGCATATTGCAACTATGCACATCCATACAGCGCAATGAATCCCATTCCCCAGCCAGTTGTCTGGACGAGGCACACAAGCAATGTAAAGCAAAGGCCGTGTGGAACCAGAGCCCCAAACCTCGACTCTTTTCACCTGGCTTTCATTTCAAATGTGGCTTGTGTGTGTGTGTGTGTGTGTGTGTGTGTGTGTGTGTGGGGGGGGGGCTGGCTATTCATTCTAAATATTATCAAAATCACATTATGGCTATGTGCAATATCAGTTTTTTGCAAATTGTACTGAAAATGTTTAAATCAAGATTCAAGATGTTTAATTGCCATTTGCAACACAATGGAGTACAATGGAATGCGTAGTCCCCACATAATTAATTCCTACAACAATACTAAGCTATACAATACTATACAAAACAAAACAATACAATAGTGTAAACAACACTATAAACTACCTATGATATACTAATACACTGTAAACGTATAATCCCGATAATTATCTAATCTAATAAAGGACTGCAGAGATGCCGTGGCCTGCACATCGGTTTCCTCCAGATGCAAGTAAACATTAGTTTAGCACAGATCCCGACATGTCACTCAGTGTGATAGTTTGGAGTGAAAAGGCCCAGAGACACAGAGAGCCTTCACTGCAGGCGTTCCTCACACTACGTCCCTAATGCGGACAGATTCCCCGTACGGGGGTGGCTCCGAAATCATTTGTAATTACTGACACATGTTGCGCGTAAGTTACTTTAGACGCAGGGCCAAACCAACGCTCCATCTAAGGATACTCTGTTTGGGGGGGGGGGGGGGGGGGGGGGGTTCTATCTCAGTGTGACAAAGACTCATGGATGAGGTCCCGAAACGCTGGAGATAATAAAATAATGCACTAAATAATAATGCGCTAAAAATAATGCACTGCTTGAAAAAGAGATAACTGGGGCCACCTATGCCATGGCTGTCAATCATCTATGGGCTACATAAAGGTAGACACACACACACACACACGTTAAGCGTTAGCGAGTTCGAGGGGGTCGTACGTTGGCACCCAGTAGCACGTAGACTACAGTGTGACAGCGGCCCACCCTCGGAGGCGGGACGGCTGCAAGGAAAAAAGGAACCCTAAGGTCTTCTGTGTGTTTCTTTCACGCCAGCAACCAGTTTAGACGCCCAGTCGTGTTACGAGGGGGAGGCTCGACGTCACGGTGCATGGTCCATAACAAGTGGCCACACACACACACACACACACACACACACACACACACACACACACACACACACACACACACACACACACACACACACACACACACACACACACACACACACACACACACACACACACACACACCACACACACACACACACACACACACACACACACACACACACACACACACACACACACACACACACACACACACACACACACACACACACACACACACCTTTATGAAAAGGGTCGGTTCAGATGCCCCTTTGATGAAAGCCATTGTTGATAAAAGCAGTCTTCTGTGCTTGGTTTGTCACGTTAAACCAATCAACCGTTTACGTGAGTGCATACATTGATGGACACCCTTTGAGTTCACAGCCCACAGTCTGTGAATTACATGTTGCTGGAATTCAACATGCTGGGTAATTAAATCACATCATTTCCTGTTCACATTTAAACAAGCCAGGGCATTTGTCAAAATAATTTGAATGTGTGTGCGTTTTTTCCGATTTGTGTTGTAAAATTGTTATGCCATGGCATAACAATTTTGTGTGTGTGTGACACACACACACACACACACACACACACACACACACACACATCCAACTAAGACTATTACAAAAAAGAAACCTTCCCGTTTTTAGCCCTTACCTTCAAGTCATACAAATCTCTGAGACACTTCACCTCCAGTTTTCAAGGGAGTGGACCAGACTGGTAAGAAGCTAGTAAGATTTTTTTTCTCCAACATTTTAACATTATGTCATCGTTGCTTGAGGTGTTGGCAGCTGTGAACGCAACACACACATCTCGATTCAGATATTACATAGAAATACAAATGAAAATCCAAGGAAACATATTCAGCCAGTCCTTCATCAGAGAAACACAGTCGTTGACCATCGTCCTCATCGATATCCATGTCTGTCAAAGACTCTCCACATCACATAGGAGCCAATGAGGCTTTCAGGCAGAGCCTTCTGACCGTGGCCCGGTCTAGAAGGCTTACTCATAAGTAATAAAGCAAGCAGGGGGCACTCAATAGTCCAAACTCAGTACACACACACACACACACACACACACACACACACACACACACACACACACACACACACACACACACACACACACACACACACACACACACACACACACACACACACACACACACACACACACACACACACACACACACACACACACCACACACACACACACACACACACACACACACACACACACACACACACACACACACACACACACACACACACACACACACACACACACACAATCCCGGGTCAAACCCCACCAGGCTGCACCTAAAGGTCTTCTTACATCGGAAGACACCAGTGTGGGGCTGGACCCATCGATAAAAGACCAACCGTGGAAAAAGAGAGAGGCGTATATATTATGACTTAGTTAGGTTCAACATGGGAGGTTTATTAAGCTTCTTGGGGTTTTTAGCAGTCAAGTGATTGCATTGTTGTCGAGTCGAGTCCCGGCTCGGGGAAGAACAGTGTGGTACCGAGCTGAATAGTGTTCCAAAAGAGGAGACCCGAGGTTTTGAAAGTGCAACTATATTTACCCCCCTGCCCTCTCCCCGGACATAAAGACAGCATGGACGCTTTCATCGCTGAATAATAACAACAGACACTCCCGTTGGTAAACTGGGTGAACCTGTACCTTTATCTCAACACATTTCATCATTTCCGTCGTGCCGGGACAGTGGTAAACAAGCGCTGTGTTTCGTTACCGAGGCATACAGCTTCCCAACTTTTATTTTTTCCCTGTTCTTTTGCCTGCTGGTGTATTTTCACCCGTGCTGGAGAACAAGTTAGAAAATCAACAATCAGCAACGGCTGATGCGTGTACGCATAGATTTACATGTATTTTATGTCTTTCTTTACACGATGTCTCCGCTTGACCCCAAAGTGATGCAGATGCAAAATAGTATATTTTTCCCCCCTGTGCAAACGAAGATATGGCATGAATTAGTAGCAAGCAGTACATGCGGACGTAGCGCTGGGTTTACCTTAGAAGCCCCCCTGCCCAGTTAGCAGGGCCACATACTGAGAACCGGGCCTCAGGTTCCCTGGGTACCGCGTCCACTCTCCTCCTCTCCCCAGACAGCGGATCCTTGCCCGCTCGCAGCAGTGCCCTACAGCCACAGGTCGCTCACACCTGGAAGACACAGGAAGAACTTCACCACACTACACACTACCAGACATGAGCACAAGGAAAAGCACTCACGGGCCACCGTGTCACGGCATGTAGCTGAAAAAACACGCTCTGTTTAGATCTTCAGGGAGTACACTTCTCGTTCCTCGCAGAGACACTGATTTCTACCTTGGTTCTGTACATGTGTGTGTGTGTGGCACAGGGCTGTGAACTACACCCCGGGGGGGTTTTGGTCTCCAAAAAAAATAAGAGTACTGGAATTGTAGACAGACCAATCACTGTTCTGTTCGATTCCAGATACGTTTGGTACATTGATTAAAACAAATAAAATGATAGGCGTGATCGAATCCTACCGTTAGTGTGTGGTTCATGTATACATTGGGCACCATTCAGTGAGCCCACCTAGGTCAACTGCTAACTAATGAAGCTCAAGTTGCACAGCTAGCAAACGTCAGTAAAAAGGCCAGCTCAGACACAACTGGGTTTCGTATACATCATATAAAGCCCACGGTGTTACTTAATTTAGGGTTAGGCTAAATCAAATGTCAAATAAAGAGATGCGTCTAGCAACATTTCCAAAGCAGAACAGATTATTTGCCGTTTTCTCATAAAAACCACATTGGCCCCAATACACAAACCTCACTTTGGGCACATAATGCGTTTAACTAAAGACCAAACAAACAGCCTACATTGACCGCTGCCTTCTCCTGGCTCCTAGGGGGGCACCCACTTTGTTACACTCAACAACAACTAAAAAACAGACCTGTAACACGATAGTAGCGAAATACAACTAAACGTATTTACAAAAGAAAAAAACCCAACAAACCCAAACAACAAACCCCCCCCCCCCCCCCCAAATAAAACTAGCCGATAACCCCAGCCACTAGAGAACAGATCCCCCCCCCCCATGAAATCTCAGCGCCTCACTGGACACAACGTATTCCCTGGCGCTTCAAACTCCAGGAACTTTTTTTTTTCCCCTAAAAGAAGTTGTTCCTGTTCCTCCGCGGAGGGGGAAGGGAGGACTCCGGCATTCATGGAGCCTCGGCCCGGCGCAAACAAAGTCTTCCCCGGGAGGGAGCCACTGGCGGCGGGGGCTGCGACCAAAGATACGACGCGACGTTGGCCCCGGCGCAAAGCACACACACAAATACACACTAATGAGATACGTTTTAGGCTTTGTCTAATAAAAAAAATGGCCCCTCCCACGGCAAAACGCTGTACATTTTCAAGTTGTGCTGTGGCACCCAGTAGCCATGTAACAATTAAATCGCCACCGATTTCGCCCGCTTGATGATAGGCTGGCCGACATAATCAGCAGCGGAGGCCTTTAATCTGCTATGCGTTTCTTTAAAAAAAAAATAATTAAAAAACATACGTGCACACGTTCGAGATGAAAGGAAATACACTACCGACGGCCTCTTTAGTCCCGGAGAACGTAGAACATGCATGCTGCATTGTATCCTTTTTTCCCCCCGTTCTCGCGAAGCACGGGCGGTCCTCCTCCGGTACGAGCGGGGTACAAACAGAGACCTCTCCGTTCACAGCGCATTCTGGGTGATATTCCGCCGGCGCGGAGCGGTGAATATCGGCATTGTAACGGAACGAAAAAAACGAGCTCGTCGGTCCGCCAGGTCGGTCAGACGCGATAGGGTTTTTTTTTGGGGGGGGGGGGGGGGGTGGGCAAGCCTTCGGGGACAGAAGCGGAGGAGAACGGATACCGGAGTGAGATGTTCCCCGGGAGGAGGACCCGCGTGTGCCCGTTGCCAGGAGGCGAAGCTGCGGCGGCGGCGACACTTTCTCCCCGAGAAAAAAAAAAACTTACCTGGGATGTGTTTTAATATCCGTTCTCTCCGGGAAACAATCGAGGCTATATGCCGAGCGCGGGTATCAAATCACAACATTATCACGAGAAATACGTCTCCCCCCTTCGCCAAAGAGCTTCCAGTGGTCCTACTCCATTACATCCAGTCAAGATTTCCTGTCGTCTCCCCCCTACTCGTTCCGGCGAGTTGGTTTGGCCCGAATTCTAAGTAGCAATTCTAGGTCAGGTCTGTGATAGCCAGTGTGAATGTCGCTCTCGGACACGGGAGCGCACTAAATGTGCACCATTTACACTCGGACACGCCGTAAAACGAGACACGACACGAGAAAACCCACAGAAACGAATGCGATCAAGTGTAAACAATGATTATTGACGTATTGAGGAGTCATTTTACGACTAACCTGTGTGGCTCTCGCGCGCACGCGCAAAGAGTGTTTGTTTCAGGGCTTCTAAGTTGGTTCATATCCCCTCTTATATTCATGCAATCAATTCGGTTATGCAATGGTAATAGGCTATATTATTATATTAATGGACACTACAAATAAATGTATGCAACATAACTCACAAATGAAACGCATCAAACCAAGCAGGTCCCAGGGTATGACACTTAAAGAGTAAACCATTCAACCCGCACTTGTCATTATTATCCATTTGGGTTGGATTTGAAATGTGTCTTGATTAAATATTGAGGAGGACCAATCTCACATTGCCTGTTCTCAGTTGTACGCTCTTCCTCTGAGCTACACTCCCCATGCATACTGTGTGTGTGTGTGTGTGTGTGTGTGTGTGCACGTGCCCAGTGAACGTGCATGTCTGCTGACATGTGTGCATTTTTTTTGATAATCTTATCAAGTTACATCCATCTCCGATACTGTGTGTGTGTGTGTGTGTGTGTGTGTGTGTGTGTGTGTGTGTGTGTGTGTGTGTGTGTGTGTGTGTGTGTGTGTGTGTGTGTGTTAGAGGGGGCAGTGTGGGATGCATGTGGTGCATATGTCATGTGTCTCACACACACACATGACACATGCATGTATTTCATGCATGCATGCTGCATGCTGTGTCTCCAAGTAACAACTTCATGATAGTACATGAGTGCAGTTGTATTGCATCTGTTCTTCTTCTTTGCCGTCTGTCTTCCTTCCTTCCATCCTTTCCTTCTTGCTTGCTCTCTTTCTTGGTCCCTTCCTCACATGCTGCGAGGATGGGACCTCTCCTAACTCCAGACCATCTGCTCTTGTTCCTCCGACCTCAGAGAGTTAGATGGACACACAATCACTGGATGAGCACTGCTGCATATTTGTGACTTTTTCACCAACACACAACACACAACGGTTCCACAGGACATGTTTGTGCACGCTGGCAGAGATCAGTGACAGACCGCAAAGCTCTCTCTCTCTCTCTCTCTCTCTCTCTCTCTCTCTGTCTCCCTCTCTCTCTCTCTCTCTCTCTCTCTCTCTCTCTCTGTCTCCCTCCCTGTACACTGTGCGTGTACAGTGTGGGTATGTTTGTGTGTGTGTGTATATGTGTGTATGTGTGGGTATGTTTGTGTATATGTGTGTATTTGTGGGTATGTGTGTGTACGTGTATATACGTGTGTGTGTGTGTGTGCTAAAGCCCACTGGAGTAACAGTAGGCTGGCACAGCTCCCAGACTGGGTTGCATTAGACATGAACACTAGCCGGGTGTCTTCAGGTTGATTCTCTCTGGCAGGACGAGCTGAAAATACATTGGGAGCAGAAGACAGGAAGTAAAAATCTCAGACGTTGGTTTTGCATGTTGGGAAAATGATTTAATGAAATATTTGCGGCATTGTGGGGCTGCCGGCTGCGTGCATGTATGTATGTGTGTATGTATGGGTGTTAAGTTGTGTGTGTGTGTGTGTGTGTGTGTGTGTGTGTGTGTGTGTGTGTGTGCATGTGTACATGTGTGTGTGTGTGTATGTGCTTTGAGTACACCCTAATCACTCATATGTTGTGAAGTCTATCCTTGCGTGCATGTGTGTGTGTGTGTGTGTTTGTTTTTCGTTTTTTTAATGTCCATCTGTCTGGTGTGTGTGTGTGTGTTATCTGTTTCTGTGTGTGAATTCCCACGTGTCTTCAGGCGGGACACCAACATTGACAGTTCACTGATCATGTTACTGTCTGCATTATTTAAAGCTTTGATAAACACACTTATACCAGAGAGACGCACCAGGGTGCTCCGAGCTCCAGGCCATGTAGTGGTGCCGGGGGACTGTGTGTGTGTGTGTGTGTGTGTGTGTGTGTGTGTGTGTGTGTGTGTGTGTGTGTGTGTGTGTGTGTGTGTGTGTGTGTGTGTGTGCGTGCATGCGTGTGCATGTGTGCATTAGTGTGTGCGTCTGTGTGTGTGCATGTGTGCGTGTGTGTGTGTGCATGAATGCGTGTGCATGTGTGCATTTCTCTGAGTCTGTGCGTATGTGTGTGTGCATGTGTGCGTGCATGTATGTGTGTGGTGTGTGTGCGTGTGCTTGCATGTGCCTGTTTGTATGTGTGTGCGTGTGCATGCATGCGCGCGTTTGCGTGTGTGGGCGAGTGCAGCCAAAGTGAATGCAGAGAGATGATGCCATTTCAAGTCAATCTTTACACAATGGCCTTGGTGAGTTTCCCGTGTGTCCTGGTTAGCATGTGACATGTGTGACGGTGGAGGTGGAGGTAGATGGAGGTGGAGGTGGAGGTAGATGGAGGTGTGAGGTAGATGGAGGTGGAGGTGTGCGGTAGAAGGAGGTGTGAGGTAGATGTAGATGGAGGTGGATGTGTGAGGTAGATGGAGGTGGAGGTGTGAGGTAGATGGAGGTGTGAGGTAGATGGAGGTGGAGGTGTGAGGTAGATGGAGGTGTGAGGTAGATGGAGGTGGAGGTAGATGGAGGTGGAGGTGTGAGGTAGATGGAGGTGGAGGTAGATGGAGGTGTGAGGTAGATGGAGGTGGAGGTAGGTGGAGGTGGAGGTGTGAGGTAGATGGAGGTGTGAGGTAGATGGAGGTGTGAGGTAGATGGAGGTGGAGGTAGATGGAGGTGGAGGTGTGAGGTAGATGGAGGTGTGAGGTAGATGGAGGTGGAGGTGTGCGGTAGATGGAGGTGGAGGTGTGAGGTAGATGGAGGTGGATGTG